>CAKAOH010022145.1:0-11179 GCA_916701665.1 Sebastiscus tertius
CTCATTTATATATTTATGTTTATATTTATTTATATATTTATTGCCTCATTTTTTTCAGAATTTATTTCATAGCCATATTTATTTATTTATTTCATCGGCATATGCATTTATTTCTGTATACATTTATTTATTTAATATTGAATGATTCCATAGCAATCTCTGTATTATATTACTCAATGTCAGGCTGCATCACTTTATGAAAAAAGTCAATGTAGTTAAATAAATAAATTAATAAAAAAATAAATTGCTTTTTTATTTTATTTTTTAAATGTTTTTCAAAGGACGATTTTTATTTATTTCAGGGGACTCATTTATATATTTATATTTACACTCATTTATATATTTATTGCCTCATTTATTTTAGAATTTATTTCATAGCCATATTTATTCATTTCATCGGCATATGTATTTCTTTAGGTATAAATTTATATATTTAATATTGAATCGTTCCATAGCAATCTCTGTATTATATTATCCAATGTCAGGTTGCATCACATTATAAAAAAAGTTATTGTAGTTAAATAAATAAATAGATAAATAAATAAATAAATCATATTTTATTTTATCAAAGGACTACTTTTATTTATTTCAGGGGACTCATTTATATATTTATATTTACATTTATTTACATATTTATTGCCTCATTTATTTCAGTTTTTTTCATAGCCATATTTATTTATTTCATCGGCATATGAATGTATTTTTTATTTAATATTGAAGTATTATTATTATATTAGCCAATGTCAGGTTGCATCACTTTATAAAAAAAAATGTCAATAAATACATAGATATATAAATGAGTCAATATAGTTAAATAAATCCAAAAAATAAATGGACATTTATTTTTTTTAAATGTTTTTCAAATGACTACTTTTATTTATTTCCGAATTTAATTTTATAGCCATATTTATTTATTTCCAAAGGCACATTTATTTATTTATTTATTTATGTATTTATTTATTTAATATTGAATGTTTTTATTATTTTGATCTTAAAGCTGCACACAGACAAAGTTAGAGACGACCTGATGAACACAATGGAGCGTTTAGCCAATAAAGAGCCAGATATTTCCCTCAGGAGGTGGTTGAGACCAAAAACAGAGCTAAAAAGAGAGCAAATATAGGTATAAAGTCTATCATGAGGCCAGAAACACAACTTTAAACAAACGTCATTGTTGCACTGTGTCTGCTGGACATATAAAACGGCATCCATTCATCTTTATAATATGTCAAATAACAAAACAATATATAAAATCTACATTTTTACCCTCATGAGCTCTTCCCGAAATGGCTGGCTGGATAAACAAGGGTTAAATAAAAAAAAAATACACATGATGCAGTGTAAATTAACATTGAATTTTATTCATTTATCGAGTTTGAACTGACTTGGACGTAAAGTCAGCAACATTATTGCTGGAAGAAGAATTATTGATGCATTTTTCATACAGCTGCTTTGGTATGTTTTGGGCTCTCCCACAGTACAGTTACATTCACTGTGCCGTCCATAAATAATACTGTACAAAAATAATATGTGCTTCGACATAAGACATCCTCTAGATCTAGATTTCCACTGTTTTTAAGAGGAAACAATAAGGCTTTGATCAATCAATGACATATACAGTTACTGGCATTATGTTAAATAGAATAAATTAGATTTTGCAGTTGCTGTAATGTCGTCCGTGTCCAAAGTGCATGAAAAAAGAAGGGAAATCCACTGGAGTGGGTGTAGATTCAGGTCCAGGCACAGCTGTAAAATGTCTTATTTTTTTAAGCGAGTCCACTGTTGCATGTTCACCCTGAAGAGGGTCCATTTTAAGTTGTGCCTTGAGCTGAATTTCTACACCTTTTTTTGACAATGTAAGTAGTGTTTTCTCTGTTACATCCAACGTATGAGCTCAGGTTGACATCCTCAAGTTCAAATGTGCCGTCACAGCCCTCAAAAACACGCTGAGAGGAAGGTCAGAGGGCGTTTTTTTCCCCTCTCGGCAACACATCTTCGTGCTCCATATTCACAGTCTGTAATGGCAGGACTCTCTCCACTAGGTGGAGCTGTCTCCTAGCAGGCAGCGGTATCTTGACTCCACCAGTTTTTAATGAAGCTTGTCAGCTCCTCCACGGCGTCTACAGCCGACACATCTGATGTTTGCTGTGTGAGGACGGGGCCAGCTCGTAGAAGAGGACGTAGGCGTTGCTGCTGCGAACCTGGCTGGAGGACACGGGGCTCACCCTGTAAAGAACACACTGGAGTTATTACCCCGAGTACCACAAAACAATGTCCTTAAGAACAACCCTGGCACACACACACACACACATGTACACACCCAGTCTGCACTTTTAAATTGCTAACAAGTCGACACATCTTTCATTTTCATTTGACAGCAGCTGCGTACAGTATAATTACTGAAGACTGCAGCTGTCTGTCAATCTGATAAGACGGTATGTGAGGTAATGTGAAAGCAATCAAACAGGAACAGGTGTGAGAGCAAAACTATCGACACTGCAATCAAAGTACAATAAATTTGTGATTAAAAAGATTTGTTTGCAAATTGCAATTGTCTTTGCAAGTAAAATTTTTGGATTCACAAGCAAAACTTTTGTATTTGCAAACTAAACAATTCGATTTGCAAGCAAAATTTTGGGATTTGAAAACAAAACGTTTGGAATCGCAAAGAAAACTTTTGGATTTGCAAACAAAACGCTTGGATTTGCAAAACATTTGGATTCAAAAAGAAAACGTTTGGATTCGCATCTAAATTTTTAAATTCTTAAGCAAATCTTTTGTATACACATTAGTAAATTCTTTGATTGCATTATCAATAGTTTTGCTTTTAAATCTATTTTTGGATTGCATGGAAAGTTTTGTACTCAAACCTAGTCTGTTTAATTGCATAATAAAGACATAAAACTAACTCCATAATATGATGACATGCGAGTAGATTTGAGAGTAGTTACCTGGCGTCGTTGTAGCTGTACCACTCTCCCAGTGCCTGGTTCTTGCAGTAGGCTGTGTAATGGCCTCCCAGAGCGTTTCCAGAGTGGTTGGATACGGCATACAGGTTATACACGGGGCGCTCTGCAGGGAGACACAACACACTGTCAGTCAACGCTGTCCTTATCCATCAAATCCAGCTGACCTTGGGAAGTGCACGAATTATTCTCCTCTGGTGACAAGCGCGTGTCACCTTCGGGAAAATACTCACCGCCGCTCTCTGAGGCGAACTCCCGCAGGTCCAGCTCTTTGAGAGCGAAGTTGACGTAAGTGGAGAGTTTGCTGGTTCGGATGCTGGAGTCTGAGAAACGCTTCAGGTCTGAGAGGAACGCTGAGTCAAGGAACAGACACTGCTTCACAATGACATTATTGTGCTTTAAGTGCAATTTTGAGTACTTCTACTCCAACTTAAACTTTGATTTAGAGGAAAATATAGAAATTTGTTTTATACCACAATATCTATTTAACAGTTTTACTTCTCAGCTACTTTACAGGAAAAGATTTTGACATATGAAGCATATGATCAACTTCTAGTGCTACAGATTGACCTAATTTTCTCATAGACTTCTATACAATCAGACTTCTTTTTGCAACCCGAGGAGTCGCCCCCTGCTGGCTATTAGAAAGAATGCACGTTTAAGGCACTTCGTACTGGGAAGTTGATTTACAGACGTCTTTTTCTCAATGTAAGTCTTTGGGGAAAAGTCTTTTTGGGCCAAAAGGCATCACCTGACGAACGCGGAAGTTGTAATTCCAAAATTTGCCTTGAAGCCCGGCGCTCTTCATGGGGGCTTACTCTGAACCATAAAATTAGTCAATCATTGGCTGAGTGTACGCTAACATGTTAGCAGGAAAACTGCCGTCATTTAAATGAATTAAACAAACAAAGATGAGCGGAAAGGATACGAAGCACGAGGATCTGAGGGAACTTCTGGATGCTGAATCTTTTGGTGCATTTCCTTCTGGTTTTGCATCTGTTGCACGTCTGAGAGAGAGAGAAAGACAGAGAGGACAGTGAGATACTGCTGCTGTATGATAATCCATCATATCATCTTTAGACAAAGGAAGGTGGGGTCCTTACCGGCCTCTCATCTCCGTCCAACACATCCTCTTTTGTAAAGAGCCTTAAGCAGTCTTTGAGAGACACTTCGCTTGAGCCCTTCTGTGGAGACAAAGTTCAGTCAGCAAACTACATTATATTTATGGTATATATGACATAGCATGACAAGACCGCGCTTTTATCATCAGAATTTGACAATTGTGGATTTGTTTTCCACTGCAATATAAAATCCTTTATTAAAGGCTGTTTAAGGTGTTCTGACCTGTGCAACAGGTATGGATAAATCCCAGAACGGGTCAAACATGGTGGAGCAGAAGCCACAGACGGAGCAGGTCACCGAGCTCTTCAGCTGTCCAACAAACAGATCTAAAGGCAGAAACAAGAGATGGAGAATTACGTTTAATATGCGTCTAAATCGAGGATGGTTTTAAGGTGTTTATGCAGCCTCCATTCAGGTAAAGCTCTTACCCACTACTTTGCTGTCCTCTCTCTCCAGGTACATGTTCCACATCCGCTTACCCTTTTCCTCATCCCTGTGAATGAAACCAGACAGGTCAGGTCAAAATGACGCATTTCTAAGACTTTGTGTGTTTATTTTGCGTTTTAATTTTATTTAAGTCACTTTAAGACATTGTATAGGTCCTTTCTCAGGTCTGTAATTCCAGTATATATGTATAGTATATATGACTATTGTCATTTAAAGGGTTGGTCCATTATTTTTAGGTGCCCATATAACTGCAAAATCTTGAAGGTATTTAAATAAATTCAATGTATTTCTAAATAATTACACAGTTTATTTCCATGTTTCATGCGTGCAGCAGTGTTTTTTGGCAGTTAGAGGTGTCGGGCAGGTTATGAGTGACTTATTAGGAGCAGTGGTGTGATGAGAGGTGTGCTGACTTACGACAGGTGGTCAAAGTCCTCGCTGGACACCTTGGGGCGGACGGTCACTCTGTTCACCTCATTATGGAGGCCGTCCAATAAGAAACGCAGGAACTCCTGGGCGTCCTGCTGACTGCAGAGACACAAAATCATTACTTTCTTTCCTCTGGACTGAATGGAAAGGTTTCAAAGCAGCAGGAGGAGGAGGAGGAGGAGGAGGGGGAGGAGGGAGGACTTACCTACAACCCATGAATTTGGGAGCGTATCTCTGGATCTGGCTCCTTAAGTCAGAGGGACTGACGGCCTCGTTGTTCACAGACGTCCACAGGCTCTGAGTCAGCTTTGCAAACTCTGAAGGAAAGACAAATAAAGACAGAAAATGAGACCATAATCATGAAAAAAAAACACTAAATTCAACATACTTTTATTAATAAAATGACGACTGGATCCACTTTGGGTTGTATTTCATTTCCCAAAATCTGCATTTTGCTCCAAAGTCACCATGTTTTGAGAGAAATTGGTATTCTTTACCTTAACATGCAGAGTTTTGACCTTGACTAAGACATTTCTGTAAATCCAGCCTGTACTAAAGGGAGATTTCTACTTATTTGTATGAAAATAAACATTATGTTTTGAGCTTGATGTGTATGAAAACAATCGGACAGCATGGACTCAACAAGGGCGGATTTTTTTTAATGGTAAAAAAAATGGTATGGTAAAGGCATCGAAGGTCGTTCTTGACCTCAGCTGACTGTCCGCTTACTATGAACTGCACTCAACTGGTCGTCATCAGTGAATGGAAGTGGGCTCAGGTGTCGCGGTGACGTGGAAGTGGGTCACATGACGACACCTGAGCCACTTCCATGCACTGATGAAGAGTCATCTCACCAGTGTTGTAGTTCAGACGAACTAAACCGAGACCAAGTCATGACCAAGAAAAAAAAAAAAACTAGGTGAGATCAACTTTTTTGTTCTAATTACAGAGGCAATGATATGGCCATTAGGATATATTCACACGCTGTAGTGAGTGACACGTGAGAACACCCTAAAGGCGTTTCATTTTGGCCAATATTATGTAAAGTATTACGTGTCTGATTGCAGTTTGGTGTGGTCACAGCACAAAGGTCATATAAGCTGACAGTATGGGACCTGCTGCTGAGCCATAAAGTGACATAACATTAACAAAGAGCTACACAGGTCTACAGTGTTCCTCGTTACACTGCTAACTTGTGTTGTTTTAACAGCTCGGCGTCTCGTCTCACCTTCCATGAGAGCAGCGTTGGTCGTGCAGTTGTTGTTGAGGTCGGACCGATGGACGTTTCTCAGGCAGTAATCTCTCAGCTCGGGGGTGTTGCTCAGACATTGAAGGATGGAGTTCATGAAACACTGGAAATCAGCAAAAAAAACATTAATTCAACGAGGTTCCAGGTCAAAGTGCAGCTTGTTGTTCATTAGACTGAAGTAAAATCACTCACTGTGTTGCCCAGGTTCTTCAGTCCCACCAGGCCTTGAGGACTCTTGTTCTATTCAAACAGAAAAGAGAAGTATTTTAGTGTATGCATGCATTTATTGGAGAATTGTAAATTGAACACATAAAGGTGTAACACAGCAGGAGGAAGACTCATTCAGTATAAATAATCCACCTATCATAGTGTGAGTATGATGTCACCACAGCATGATAACAACCCCGTTACACTCCTCAAGTGTGAATAAGCCTCAGATGACGGTCTGGCATTTATTCAGTGCATACCATCTGATGGTCACATGCTTGGATGAAACACCACAGCGTGTTCCTGCACTGATGAGCCTACCGGTCAGCCGCCACTCACACCGCAGTGGCATTACGCCAGCATGTGACGCAGGCCGAAGAGAAAACGCTCCACTGAGACTCTTCAGAAACACAACGTGGTGTCGAGTTGTTTCTGTGAAGAGTCTCAAATTGCTGCCCGAGTTTAAGGATCAAGGAATTTATACGACATATCTGGTGCCACCGGTGGCGTTAATCATCTGCAGGGCAGACTGATGCAAGGAGTCGGAAAGCCACCGCACATCTGCTGATGTATGTATGACTTTAGCAAGCACAATCTTGTTCTTGTCAGTATGGAAATGCTGGGAAAACAACATTTAGATCAACTCAATCACATATATCAAGCCTCTATAGGCTGATTAGGTATTAGGTTTGCAGCGGACGAAGGAAAAGTTGGTCAAAGAATCACTTTTTTTTCATTATTTTTTCGATATAAATGTGGTGAAACCAGCTTTGGCCGTTGCAATCTTGTTTTTTTAGGTGATTATACACCAAAAGAAAACATACTTATTCATTTTATATTCCATTTCTGCTAATTATAGATCCCCCTAAATATTACAAACTGTTCCTTTAATGTGTCTTTTGTTCTATTTCTGATAAAATATGTTGAGCAAAAACAACCAATATCCTCAAATGTCATCCTGATTCAAATCCAGTCATCTGTTGTGACAAGGCAGGATGGGAGTCTGTCTAAATGTCGCTGGTCTGAGTCAAATAATCACAATAAATATAAATACTTTTTCCATTGTTTCTGTCTCTGTAATGAGTATCAACAGGTGACCTATTGGCTTGTGACCTGTGGCTCATCCTGAATGAGGGAACATAGTGACAGTGTAACGTGATGACTTGGGACGTCACGCGTCAACGCTTTCGCTGACGGCCGAGGAACTGCGTGTGGAAACAACAGCAAAGCACTGACGGAAGCACACGCGAGGGAACAGACGCACGTGTGTACGCACGCAAATCCACTATAAACTGCCTGTATTTAGTGTAAATATAACGTAGTTTATTCTGAATTGTACAGTAAGTTCTGCTGTCTGTTTGTGGTGGGTGTTTGCCTACAGTGTTATCATAGCAAATGATACGTGAGGTCAGACGTGTGAGATATGAGGTGTGAGTACAGTATTTGCTTGCACTTCACACAAGGCCTTTTCTTTTAAGTAAACAGGAACAGGTTCGTAATGTGCAGAGAGGTTTAGTGCCTCATGATGGTCGTCAAAAGCTGAAAATAGAACGTGACAATATAAACTATCAACAGCCCTCTTGGCTGAAATCTAGTGTCTCTTCTTCTCTGCAGTATTTGAAGGTGACCATATGGTGTTGAGTCCCAATCTGCTGCTCTGCTGTGGTGAATACTGACCAGCGGGGCTCGGCACGCTCAGCAGGCAAGCTAGAGATCTAAAAATCCTTAAAAAACCTGAGGAAGTGATGCGTTCAGGTAATCTCTCTGAGCTCTCCACTGGTTGGCTTGACTTCAGAGAGAAAGAGAGGGAGGTAGAGGAGGCAGCGATATGCATGCCTGCTCAAGGCCATATACTGTAACACGTGACGAAGACGCTCAGTGCCAGTTTTGCCACTCCCTTGGAGAAAGTATGAGTCTCCTGTTATATAACAGCAGGGCTGGGAGAGCTACCAAATACCACAAGTAGAAGTACTGGCGCGCTCCTGACACTGTACTGAAAAATAATACTGATGAAAAATACCTGCTAGTTTGAAAAGACACAGACATTTTATTTTCTTAGCTGAGGAGCGATGACAAAAGTTGTGCCCTGATGTATGTGATAAACTCCACTAGGGCTGCAACTAACGATTATTTTAATTGTCGATTATTTTCTCAATTAATTCTAATAGTTTGGTCTATAAAACGTCAGAAAATGGTGAAAAATGTGGATCAGTGTTTCCCAAAGCCGAAGATGACGTCCTCAAATGTCTTGTTTTATTAAAAAACTCAAAGATATTCAGTTTACTGTCATGGAGGAGTAAAGAAAACAGAAAATATTCACATTTAAGAAGCTGAAATCAGAGAATTTTGACTTATTTTCATCGATTATCCAAATAGTTGGCAATTAATTTAATAGTTGGCAACTCATCGATTAATCGTTGCAGCTCTAAACACGACTAAGAGTCTACAGTCTACTGTCAGCCCAATTAATCAATAATGAAAGCCTGATGATGGTGCTGGAGTCATTAGGTTTAATCCTCTGGGCGTCATTAATATCTGTACCAAATTTCATGGCAATCCATTCAATAGTTGTGGAGATATGTCAGTCCAGAGCAAAGTGGCGTTACCAACCGCCCAATCGCCATATAAACTACATTAAACTACTCAATTACACCAAGACAAGTCAGAGCAATAAGCTACTCTGTGTGTGTCCAGTGTAAACACGAGCATGCATACCAGCGAGAGCACATAATATCCCCAACAGTGTTATCAAGGACAAAGGCTTGAAGTGCAGCCTGAGCTGTAAACACATCAGTATGTGCCGGCCATGTGTTAACAAAATGTACTCTGCAGATGATAAGGTGACAGTCTGGAAGCATTCCTTATCAGCAGCACTGCTTTCCTATTACGCAACAAGCGTTACACTGGAATTGTTGCTTTGATGCAGGCGGCCGCTGTGCTCAACGACCTCCTGCATTGTGTTAATGCCATGTGTGCTTATACAGCCCCGTCCTTCTCCACTTAAAGGGCAGATAAGGGCCTAAAGGTCAGAGCTGGACGTCCACAAAGCTCTCTGTGGCGTCCCATGTGGTCTCACAGTTAAAGAAGATGAGAACTGATTTACAGATGGCTGTGATTTTACTATTTCTGCTTTTAAAAGCTGCACACAAGACATTTTTGTGCAAAAAGGTCACTTGTCTGCCTCAAAGGCAAAATTCTCTCTCAATTTAATGACCTTACTTTACTGTACCGACTCTAACACTAATTCATGGTGTCTATTTTAGCTTCGCCATGATATATTTTTACTGGATGTGAGTAGTTTTACTGCGATATTAGCATAGAAATACAGTGAAATGTTAATGTCAGCATACTTGATCTACTTTATACAACATAAACTTAAAACACAATATTTCAGCCAAGTCTTTGATTACGAATGGTTATTATTTTATTCATTTATTTTATTGTATTTAAGTTGTAAAATGATATTCTATTTTATTATTATTTTATTAATCACTTATTCTATTGTATTTAAGTTGTATCATTTTATTATTATTTTATTAATCACTTATTCTATTGTATTTAAATTGTATAAGTTTATTCTATTTTATTTTTATTTTATTAATCACTTATTCTATTGTATTTAAATTGTATAATTTTGTTGTTATTGTATTAATCACTTATTTTATTGTATTTAAATTGTATAATTTTATTCTATTTTATTTTTATTTTATTAATCTAGTTTTTACTTCACACTATTCACACACTTATTTTATTGTATTTAAGTTGTAAAATTGTATTTGATTTTATTATTTTATTAATCACTTATTTTATTGTATTTAAGTTGTATAATTTTATTATTTTATTAATCACTTATTTTATTGCATGTAAGTTGTATAATTTTATTCTATTCTAGCATTTACTTCACACTAGTTTATTACTGTTATTGTAGCTTTTCATTCTACTTTAATACATTTTATCATTTTATTAGTCTCAAATTGTTAAATTGCTGAATTGTTTTGTCTTATTGTCTGCTTGTCAGTCATCTGTGAGGCACTTTGAACTGACCTGTATGAAAGGTGCTAAAGTTTGATTCATTTATGATCTACAGGCCTAAAACTAAACGTATATAATATTAAACTAACGTTCACATGCCTTCACCCAGGTTCAAAAATACATCTGAGTTAAATATGAAACAAATTGAAGAAGTTGTTTCCCTCTTTTTACAAGTAAAACAATTAAATTATAATATGACATTATTTGGAATTATTTCATATACATATCACTTTATACCATATTAAAATTGTTTTGTTTGTTTACAAATTATTTATATGATTTTTTTTCATCTAAATGCACCTGACCAACACTTCTGAGTCCTTACCAAGACACTGAACAAATACCATAATAAAAGTTGTATTAAATGCCAAACAAATCTAGTTTCCATGGAAACAGAAGGTGAGCACATTGATGACACACAGGTGACACACAGGTGACCCTCAAGATCAAGAATAACAAGGTTAATCACCGTATTGATGTGTCCTCACCATACAGCTTAGTAATTGTGTATTTTGAACTACATTTAAAAAAATACTGTTGAATTCATGTATATTGGATCCTAAGAGTCAAAGCTAACCTAACACACCTTGCTAACTGCCATTTATCTGCAATATTAGCAAAAATGTCCTTAAAAAAGATATTAGAATTGCAATATCTGTCATAAAAACCAACATATTTAATATTTTGTTTGTGTATGAAGACTGTGGTTACTGTTTAAATTTTTCAG
>CAKAOH010022146.1:2910-67591 GCA_916701665.1 Sebastiscus tertius
ATGTCTGATTCATGGGATCACTATCTTAAAATAAGCCAAAAAAAAAACAAAACCATGGCAACAGCAAGTGGTGCAAACAGTTTCTGTTGTGAGTGCTTATTCTAAATGCTGCGCATGTGTCGTGAAATTGATGTTTTCGTGTGTTGTGAAGTTGATATTTTTCGTGTGATGTCAAATTTATGTTTTTGTATGTTGTCAAGTTGGTGAAGATGTTTCTTTATTTGCTTGTGTTGTGTCTAATAGCAGTGCGTTGAGCTCTCTTCCAATCTGATGAGCTCTCAATCCACCCTGTTTATCTATTTTTTACATTTACACTGACTTTTTCGACATACAATATTATGACTTTTTTCTCTTTTTTGACATGCTAAACTATAAAATTTTTTCGACATACAATACTATGACTTTTTTATAATTTTTTTGGAAATACTATCCTATGACTTTTTTTCACTTTTTCTGACATGCAATACTGTGACTTTTTTCGACATATTATACGATTACTTTCTAAAAGTTTTTTCCAACATACTATACTATGACTTTATTCAATATACTATACTATATTATGACTTTTTCGACATACAATACCACAACTTTTTTCAACATACTATACTATGACTTTTTTCACTTTTTTTGACATGCTTTACTGTGACTTTTTATCCATGAAATCTTTTGACATACTATACTATGATTATTTTTTCATGAAATTTTTCGACATACTATACTATGACTTTTTTCATGAAATGTTTGACTTTTTTCATGACAGGTCTGCAGCCCCGATGAGAGAAAGCAAACTCAGTACAAGATCCAAACACAGAGGGGCCGTCACAATAGTATATCATAAAAAAAAAGTCACTGTATAGTATGTCAAAAAAAATCCAAAAAGCCATAGTATAGTATGTCGAAAAAAAGTTAAAGTATAGTATGTCGAAGAAAAATCATAGTTTAGTATGTCGAAAAAAGAAATCATGGTATAGCATGTCAAAAACAGTTATAAAAAAGTCAGACTACAGCATGTCAAAAAAAGTCATGAAAAATTAATAGCATAGCATGTCGAAAAAAGTGAAAAAATCATATTATATCATTTAAAAAAAGTCATATTATAGTTTGTTGAAAAAAAAGTTAACGTATAGTATGTCGAAAAAAAAAAAAAAAGTCATAGTATAGTATGTTGAAGAAAAATCATAGTTTAGTATATCAAAAAAAGTTATAAAAAAGTCAGACTACAGCATGTGAAAAAAAGTCATGAAAATTAATAGCATAACATGTTGAAAAAAATGAAAAAAATCATAGTATAGCATTTCAAAAAAAGTTAAAAAAGTCATAGTATAGCTTGTCGAAAAAAGTTAAAAAAGTCACAGTACAATATGTCAAAAAAAAGTCATAGTATAGTATGCTATCAAAATGTCATAAAAATATATATATTTTTATTTTTGATATATTTTTATATTATGACTTTTTTTGTGTCATTTTTATGGCATGCTTTATCATAAGAACATTTTTTTATGGAACATTATACTATGACTTGTTTTTTTTGACATATATATTGTATTTTTTGTTGTGCTTCCAAGTGGGACAGTCTTTTGTATTGCATTTGAGTCCTTTTTGGATAATACGACAGTATAGAGAAGGACAAAGGGAGCGAAAGGGTGATGACATACGTCAAAGGTTCTTGTCTGTGTCTCAACACTCGACCACCAGGGTGCCAGATGACGTCAGAAACTTTCTTTATTAATCTCTACAATGTATTTGCTTTGAGTTAAAAATGTTCTTCATTGAGCCAAACAACAGATACAGTAAACTACAATACCTCTAACTTCACTTCTATGATGCCCAGAAAGGAGCAATTTGACGAAATATTCCTCAACGCCATGGTCCTCAAAAGTTCAAGCAACATAAATAATTGGTTGAACCATTTCAAAGCAAACAGCAGTGGAAGACTGGCGTCCATTCTCCTCATTAGGAGGACAGACATAGTCGGAAGAGGTGACCCTTGACTGCTTTACTTTAAAAAAGGGGCCAGTCAGACAAAACACAAGGTCCTCATTACTGACTCTGTTGTTAAAAAGCAACATTTTCTCTCTATGGTTGTCCCTAAAAGCTAGGAAAGCCCAGCAGACTTTTGATTATCCAGTCAGTGGTGAAGAGAGCGAAGCAAAAAGAACAAAGTATCAGCAGAGTCTGATCTGAAGGCAAACGGGGCTCAAGATGAGCTGTTTGAGATAGGATCAAGCAGAAGACACTCAGAACAGATGTGTGTTATTCTAGAGAGAGAGAGAGAGAGAGAGAGAGCAGACGAAGCTAGAAAGAAAGAAAGAAAGAAAGAAAGAAAGAAAGAGAAAGACGGTTTTGTTAACACTGAGAAGACATGAGAAAAAGAGAGAAACACGAGGAAATGAAGTTTGTCAGATATGTGACCACTTTTTATGCCTCCTTTCTTTTGGCAGAATGACCTGTTGCTATGGCAACAACACAGACCATATGTGTGAATATAAATACATTTCAGCTAGTGATTACCGTTAAAACCTAAATTGCTATCCTTCATTTATGCACCTTCCCGGCTCATGAAAAAAACATATTACCATACAACAAATCTTTATTCCTTTAAATTTGTATGAGCATACGCACTCTTTTACACACTCAAAACACTGACCCTCCTTTAGCTGCCTCTCTACATGCTGAGTTAAACCCCTTAATGCATCGGCTGCCGCTTGGCCAGTCATTAAACTCAAGCTGTGCTGCCAAGTATCGTCCAAACCCACAGAACTTTATTTAATATTCTATTAGGAATACAAAGGATTCCAAAGATACAAAATATGACAGACGTTTGGGTAAATGTGTATATATTGATACACAAGAAGCTTTTTCTTTTGCTGGATGACCAACAATGAGCACAAGATTCATTTGAATCATGGAAAAAAACAATGTGTACAGCGATTTAGAGGTCCGGAACCAGGCTGGGAACAAGCCCACACTGGAATTAGATGATTTTAACAACCTTTATCAGAGAAAATAGGGGAAAACTGGATGTTAAAGGGTTAAATATTAAGTTCCTCGCTCAGAGAAAGTCAAAAGAATTGAAGGGGTGACAATAACAACCAACCCTCTTTATTGGTTGGGGATTTCAGGCAGCACCTTTTTGGTCACGAGCTTCGCCCTGAGCCCGAGGTTGAGGCACCGCTTGGCCCTCACCGCACTTACTCTGTTTGATCTTGCTGTGCTCTCCATCCAGGCTTTACGGTTCAATAATGCCAAAAACTCACCTGGGACCTGTAGCTATGTCTTCATACTTATCAGCAGTCCAGCTGTAGGAAGTCCGCTCTGACCTTTTCTAATGCAGTGTGTTAAAGGAGGCAGGCTGGGTTGAAGGCAGCACAGTGGGTCTCTGAGGGGAAAACAACAACTTGGCATGGAACAGTGTGTTCCCACAGCAGCATATTGAATGTGTCAAGAATGAGCGGACTCCAAACTCCTCTGAGTCTCTCTTTCCTTCCTTTCCACAACCTACCTCATTGCCTAATCCTCTCCGACTCTTTCTCGCGCTCCGTCTCCCCAAATTTCCGCTCCTCAAAACCAATATTGCATAGCTTTATTTGGAGGTGAATGTAATATTGTCCTCTGTGTACAACGTCAGTGTGAGGAAGCGGGTTATGTAAGTAGGAAGAAGAAGAACTCTTTATCATGTTAATTTACTGGTGACACTGCAGAAAAGCTTTAGGGCCCCCAGGATTCAATTTAGCTCGTGTTTTGACTGCTTGGCTTATTTTTTTTCTTAGAAATAGCATGACAATGTTTTACAACCCTTCATTATCATTTTTTCCGTGTCTTTTCCACTTTATTAAATGCACTGGAAATGGCTGAGCATAACAAAGGGAACACAATGTCAGGAGTAAATTATACGCAGTTTAATTTGCTGATTGGGACAACAAACGCCTATTTTGTCTCGCAAAAAATACTTTACACCTACATTACATTATGTCCTATTTCCACGCAACTACTGTACACAAATTCTGCAAAATCTGTCAGTGTGATAACATACTTGGGTGCAATTTGAAGGTACAACTTCTTACTTAGGCCTACTATACACAATTGTAGCAACAGTGCAACTGTAAAAGCCTGACTAGTAAGATTTCACAGGTTGTATGATAAAGCCTAAAGTGTGTTTCAATAATCTTTCAGTGCGTCGTCTTATTATACAGACATACAACATAGCATTATCCAGCCGATTAGAGTGTTGTCAGGCTATTTAACAGGCGTTATCAGTCGCTACAAGCCCCATAGATGTGGGTCAATAGGGGCCTACTACACCTACTAGTAGATTTTATCATCAATTCACATGGTACATCACCGAAAGAAGGTATAAAAGAACACGACAGTGACCTCTAGCGACCGTAGTAATTATGACAGGAGCAGAAGCGGAAGTCAGGTGCTGTAGTATAGGCAGTGTGAAACTCCATAAGGGTTGGTGGTCGGGGACGATGGACGGGACATAAAACACAGGGCTTTCACCCAGGAGACTGGAGTTAGAACATGTTGCTTTTAAGTTTCACCTTCACTTTTACAACGTAGTAGGCCCCTATTTACCCACATCTATGGTGCTTATAGTGACTGATAACGGATGTTTAATGGCCTGATAACAGTCAAATCGGGTGCAGCATCAGCGCTCATAATGTGCTAAAATTATGAAACATTATAAATTACCCATGTATGCTGTATACAAAAGAAAACATCATGATGTATACTTTGGGTGAAATAATGATATTTAGTGATGGTAGAATACATATGTAAGCTTTACTGTAAGAATAAATGCTTTTTACATTGTGTGTATTATAGCTACTATTAATCCCATCATTTTTTGATTTGTGAAATCACTTAATAATTCAACTGTTAGCATTTTCATTTCATCTAATTTGTCATTAAATAGTAGATAATTTCCATTTTGTTACGTCCAAACCTCACATAGATTAATTTGCCAAGTTTCCATCCAAATAACATCAAAAATGTCCAGAATATTGGCAAAAATTTCTCATTAACTCTCCAGTCCAGTGCCATTAAAACATTGCAGCGGAGGAACAAGATGACGTCATTAAAATAGCGCCAGTCAAGAGTGAAAAAACTAAAGGGAATACTATACTATAGTTAGAACAGCACAGTTGAATAAATAGTTAATACTATTCATAAAGCCTGCTGTTTAATGCAAACCCACAACACCAATAATTGTCATGTTTTCTGTTGTGCTCTTCCCATTAGTGACAGGCTAAAACAACCTTAAAGCTGATGAATGCATCAAAGCCAAACAACAGCACATCCATTTCCATTGAGAATATATTGTTGTGCACGGGGAACCACAGATTAAGAGCAGGGATGTCCATGTACCCTAAACACAGTGCTGGTACACCTACTGTATATACCATTTCCATATAGATTGCCTGTCTATCATTTCCATTTTGATATTGCAGGAGAGGCGGGGCTGATAGAATAGACTGTGAAAAGAGAAGGGAGTGGGGAGACTTAGAGGCGATGATATGTGTTGGTATGCGATATGGCGAGAGAGAGAAGAAGAGAGTGAGCAAGCATAGGCTATAATATCTACTTAAAGTGGAAGCTCCAGTTGCATATTTAATGCTGTACCTCAGATATTCTGATGAATTCCAACTCGTTGGCAAAAAAGGAGGAGCAGGTCTAAATGTGTTCACGTGTCAAAGCCTCTGTACGTTTCAAACCTCACAGAACACTAGCATGATGGCTGCTGAGGTGTCACTGAGGTCATCGATTTCATGACTATTGATTTTAATCTGCAGGTGAAGGTGAGAACTGAAATCTTGAATTCTCCTCACTTTTTGTATAGTAAATATAAACTAATGGTACTATTAAAGCTGAAGTAGGCAAGATTGGAGCAAATATGATTCAAAAAAGTTATTTTTATAAAACGGTCACTACATCGTGACAGTAGTACATGAAATAGGTAACCTGAAAAAAATCATGTGCCTCTGTGTCCTCCGGTGCTCCTAACAGCATCTGCAAGATTTCACAGACCGGAGGAAAACAAGCAGTAAGAGCTGATCTGAGGTCTGCTGTCCAGCTGCCGTCTATGAGAGCCGGCTGTCAATCACTTGCGAACTCCGACCAAACGGTCAAACTAGGCAGCGCTGATCAAATATGAATCAATATAATGTTACGTTAATGCCTATTTCTCTCCTCAAATGTTTTCAGAATCATCTTGTAGTGCACGGTTTAGCTGTAAAATGAGAAAGTTTGTGACGCCGCCACCATTGTGAAATCTGGTGAAGGAATGCCAAGCTCTGGTCACATGACTGGAGAACAGCCAATAGGAACGCTCTCTCAATGAAATGACCTGTGATTGGTCAAAGTCTCCCGTCACGGGCTAGATTTTCTAAAGCCTGAAAACAGAGCCATAAGCAGGAGCAGAAGTCTAGTTATCTCTCAGAACACTTGAATTACAATAATAAAAATAAGCTGCCACTTGGAAAGTTGAAGCTTGTTAACCTGGCTAGCTAATGTTAGAACTGATTCCCACTAGTTATGTTTCATGTAATGTTATTTCAACACCTGCAGAGTCATTGACAGCTTCTGGACATTAAGTGTTGTGTTTCATTACCCTGTGATTCGAATCACGAGACGGAGTAACCGTAGCCTGTATATAATTGATGGACAACATGACAGCTTCCCAATAGTGAAGCCAAAACATCTCAATTGCCCCCTGGTGCCTGGCTGCAGTATACGTCATAAATCCCGCCCCCTTAGTGTTAGCAGAGGGGACAAGGGAAAACTAAAAGGTCAAAGTACACCTCGAATAATTTTTTTCCAAAGATTGTTTCTGTCATTTTAGATAGTTCTTATCATGCTGATGTATGCTTAAGTGTTCATTTTTCTGTTAAGTTTGGTTTTAATTTGTTATTTGATGCTGTAAAAAGGGGGTGAGATGTCATGATTGACAGCTGTGATTCTCTAATCACTAACAAGCTGTGGCCGTGCTCGGCTCGTGATTGGCTTATGTGGGTGTGTGGGTGGGACCTCGATACTACGCCCCCCCCATCACTGCTGCGTAGACTCTGGCTCCAAATGACGTCAAAATCTCAAGATGGCAGCTCCCTTATGCGGGATAATTTGGCTTCACTTTTGTATATTGGGAGGAAGTGGAGACACGTCCATCTATAGTCTATGGGAGTAACGTACAGACTAATGTACCAACCATATAGGGAGTGATCAAAGCACAGATGGGATAAACAATGGCTAGCAACGTCAACACATTGCTGGTTAACTGATTTTTCATTTTTAGTGCCTCGACAGATATTGCAGTACACAGTCAAATAAAACATACATGTTTTTTATTTTTTTGTAATCAGCCTTTAATTTTGACCAAATTAATACACACCACCAAGTATACTGATTTCTTAGTAAAATCAATTTTAGTTTCTGTTACTTCAAAGATAAAATATTGATATTTTAGTGTCACAAGTGAAACCCCATTTGCTTTTATTTTGTGTTTTGCTCAGTACTGCGTAGTTTCTTGGTAGCTCACATTTCTCTCACTAGTATATGTTGTTAATATGCCCTTGTATAAAGTATTTCCTTTTATAATTGTAATGTAAATGTAATTGTAATGTAAATGTAAATGTAATTATAATGTAAATGTAAATGTAATATAATTTATTATTTTAATGGAGCTTCCCGGCAAAAAGTATTTCACACGTTTGTACCTGTACAACCGGCGTGACAATAAACATCTTGAATCTTGAATCTTGAATCTTGAGCTCTTTCCGTTAAGCCCATAGCGTGGCTTTTATGTCTCATGCATGTTGTTTTCCACAGATACAGCCTGAACTCTGCTCAGTTTCATGGTGACAATAAAACATGTTGGTTCATGTGTCATTCATGAGAGGTCACCTTGTCCCCAGAACCAAGAGCCTCATTAAGAATCCAGCACTGACCCTCTGTCACCCCAATTATTGCATACATTAATCCCATCACTCTTCCCACTCACACACACATACACACACACGCCAAAGCTTCCCTGCATCAATGGCTTGCTGATTGTTTCTTTTGTGCTAAAATCAATCAGGGCACAGGGTTTATTTGCAGCTTCCACTAAATACGCACTCAGTTAAAGTAATTGGAGTTTGCTATCGAATGGTGTTGTGACGTGTCACATGTACACGTGAGGGAATGTCATATTATGGCCATCAGTGCACACAACATATCTACGCAATATAATACTGGACCATACACTTAAAGGTCCCATATCATGCTCATTTTCAGGTTCATACTTGTATTTTGTCTTCCTACTAGAACATGTTTACATGCTGTAATGTTAAAAAAAAACCTTTATTTTCCTCATACTGTCTGCCTGAATATGCCTGTATTTACCCTTTGTCTTAAACGCTCCGTTTTAGTGCATTTCAACGGAATTGCAACAGAATTGCGTTGCTAGCCAACAGTTTGGGTCCATGTTTACTTCCTGTCAGCTGATGTTATTCATATACACTGCAACCGGAAGTAAACCGGGACGCATTTAGAATGTTTACGTTTAAAACCATGTAATGGTCTAAATATTGTATATTTGTGACATCACAAATGGACAGAAATCCTGACAGCTTGTTTCAAACGCATAATTTCTGAATACAGGCTGTGTATTTCTCCGTATATTGAGGGTTTTGATAGATTAACAGTATTTATATAACACTTAAACCTGCTTTATAATATAAAAGACATGAAAATCTCACTTTTTACGATATGGGACCTTTAATATCACCAGAAAAACAGAGCGACTCTGTCCTTGGTTCAGTTTATTTGTGCCGTGCATCACTTCCTGCTGAACCGTACTGCTTTTAATCTCTATTTCATGCCACTCAAACTCCTGTTGATAGGATAGTTGTGTGCTGCTTCACACCCACTAAAGCAGTGACAAGTGTGAGTGAGCATGATGTGCCCAAGGTTAAAAAAGAGTCTTTCCCCCACACTTTTAGCTCATAAAAGCCCATCTTTCTCTCCTCTATGATTCACATCTCTCTCGACAGTCAACAGGAAGACAGATATTCGGTCCAAAAAATGAGGTGCAGAGAGGCTTTCTCTTTAGAGGGTTTTCAGAGTGCACGGTGGATGTGCTGGCTGCCAAATACTTCAGAGTAAATGGATCAAATTCTTATCTTGGAGGTTGGATAATTGTTAGCACTCCCCACTCACTCTCTTGGGGTCACTCCTCAGCAAGGCTGCTGGAGATAATTGGCCTTTCTCGGTTTAATGAAGAACCAAACAGAGAGGAGAATGAGTTGTAGGTGCACATACAAATAAACACACAGTAATTCATTCAGTAGCGGTTTTCAAAGGTTGAAAAAGAAAAAATAATGGGGGTTAATTTGTTAATTTATAGTATACAGTCCTGGAAACACTATTCTAATGTGTAAAAAACATAATTTGAAAGCATTCTCATTATACCTCTGCATTTGTATTTGAAGTAAGCTTTAATGATGGATTATACCCTAAAAAGCTTTTTCTGTAACACAAAGAGGAAATTATGTATTCATGTAATTATTATTTGAAAGCAGATAACAAAAAGCTGCAGGATTTTATTATAATGGTCATACTCACACAATGCAGTATAATTTTACAGTATTTACCTATGAGAACATAAATGCTACTTATTATTCCTCCTGTGTTTGAGCAAAGACATGAAATAGAATAAAAAGGCCTGGTTATGCCGCGGCAGAGAACTCTACTATGTCCACGGGGACAGACAAGACGGCGTGTTGGTTTGTAGATAGAAAAGTCACTTAAAGGTCACCGCTTCACTGCACCTGCTGCAGAGAACACCTCAAGGAGACGTTGCCAACAAACTGGAGACAGATATCAGGCAGTGGTAGGACGAACTGCGGGAAGACCTTGGATGGATGTAGACAACTGACTGTTGACAGTTGCTTTTACTTGCTTTTAGAGCCGCTATTATGACTGCTCAACATTAACATTAATTGCTCAATTTGTCTTCTTTCTTGTTGGAGACTAAGGAGCTGAAAAGGTCACCTGTCAGGGCATGAATTAACTGTTCAATTCATGGAAAAAGACCCTTCACAGATTGAAAGCAATGCTGTTCATCTTGAGACATTTCTTACATTATCACTTTTTAATCACTAAAAGGCATCCTTTACAAAGATCGGAGATGATAAATACATGTTTTACCTCTCATTCTACCAACCTATTTAACATACAAGGACTACCATCTGGGGTCTGAGGACCCTAAGAATAAACTAAGAAACAACCATCATAGCAAAAATGTGATTTTTTTTATTTTTTATTTACAGATTATTATTATTTTAAGAACATTACAGTGAATTTGCATGTTGTGTAAAATGAGTATAGACATAGCACACTATCTATCTATCTATCTATCTATCTATCTATCTATCTATCTATCTATCTATCTATCTATCTATTTATCCTATTTTGCAATTGGGTTCTTTTGACTGGGATCCCCTAGGACCTATACTGGTCTTTTTAATTTCAATTAAATTCAATTTATTTTTACATAGCGTCAAATCATAACAGAAGTTATCTTAAGACCCTTTTCATATAGAGCACGTCTAGACCATACTCTATAATTTAGAGACCCAACAGCATTAAAGAGCACAAATTAAAACAGAAAACAGTGATATGAAGTCATTAGGAACACATTGATTGGCAAAGTCATGAAAAATTATAATGATAGAATAAAGCATTTGTGAGATATGACAGAAATTACAGCTCTTGGGTCTGCAGGGACCCCAGTTGGTAGGATAAGGGTTTTAATGAGTTAACAACCATTAATAAGAACAGCATTTAGGTTGCCAGGCTGAGAAAAATCTGTTGTTGTTGTTGCTGCGGGGGTGATGGACAGGCATGTTTGATTTTCATGCAGGAGACTGGTG
Source organism: Sebastiscus tertius (assembly GCA_916701665.1). Taxonomy (NCBI): domain Eukaryota; kingdom Metazoa; phylum Chordata; class Actinopteri; order Perciformes; family Sebastidae; genus Sebastiscus; species Sebastiscus tertius. Next base: position 13,824 of record CAKAOH010022146.1, read on the forward strand.
TTCAGGACCCTTTAAAGGCTTCAACCTAACCAACTGTTTTGTTATCTAACCCTAACCATACTGTAACCATAATCTATTTGCCATAACCACAATCTTTCACTAACTTTAAGCCCAGCCATATAGTTTCCATGCAGATATATTGTAAAAAGTAAGAATTTGACATAAAGAAAGTTGTCATTGAATGTAATAAGACGTTTTGCAGAACTATTCAATATTCACATTCTTGTCTGGTGATAGGTTTAAATAAACTACGTTGTGTGCAGATACAAATGTTAGTAAGTCATTAATAAATGGTAATGGGGTCTAACTTTCTAACAAGCCTTCAATTCTGCAGTTACTAATGCTATTAATAACATTAATAGAAATGGAAATGGATCTCTGACTTCCTAGTAAGCCATCAGCAAACGTTATCTGCATTTCTGAAGGTTAATAAATCAATAATAAACAGTTCTTACAAAAGTCCACCATGTCTGCAGTTCTATATTTTGAAAAGTTGTTAATAAATAGATTTTGGTCCGGATACTCTGCAGCCCTTTTCCAGAAGGTGACGCCGAGGTCAGGCTACACAATATTTTGGCCCTTTCGAGATGGTCACTGTGCCATATTAGGCGATCAAAGAGTCATAAATTCTTGCCGTGACTTGGAAGGCACACATGGCAGACATGTTGGACCCTGTCCAATCACAGCTATCCAGATACCAGCTTCTCTGTTCCACTTGACAGCAGCGACAAGGTCATTCCTGTTTGCTTCATCATGTTTATAGTTAGAAGAAGAGCAAAATTGTGTGTGTGCTGATTCTGGCATACAGTATGTGTGCAAATTGTCCTTTGGTGGGGTCTACCTGATGAATTAAAGCGTTATCTTAAAATACAAAGCAAGATGATAAATACCAGGCTGGTGACCAAAAGTGGTTCTTATTCATGGTTTATTACTAATCTAAAAAGTCTTAGTAAATGACTATTAATTATAATCATGGTTACCAGGTGATGTATCCTAACGATTTTGGTGATAGCCCTTATTTGTTTACTACTTTGGTTTATAACAAAATACCTGCAAAACTAATGACATTCACGTCAGCCTCACAGTAGTACTTTGTACTTAGTGCTAATTAGAAAATGTTTGCGTGCCATGATGCTAAACTAATATGGTGAACACTGAAAATATTATAATGACTGAATAACATGTTGGCATGATGATGACATGCTGATGACATGTTGGCATGCTGATATACTACAAAGTAGGTCTGCTAGCATGGCTGTAGACTTTTGGCCGTGTCTGAAATCACTCCCTCGTTCACTCATTCGCTACTCCCTATCAACCCGATAACACACCAAAGTGTGTAATAGACCCCCCTGTCCACCAGAGGATATCGTGTCAGTGTATTAATGTCCAGTACCAGAAAGGGGCAACAAAGCCACGGACTTAGGATCAGGCAAGAAAACCACTTAGTTAGGGTAAGGGAAAACGTCATGGTTGGGCTTAAAATAACTACATAAACTAAATAAAACACTTACGGAAAAAACTTAACGTCAGTGTCGAAAACGGTTGTCACGTGACGTTTGTGACTTGACAAACGTCATTAACGTAACTTACAAAACAAAAACACCTGTCTCTTACAGCGGCCTCCCGGTTGAAAGTCTGGTGTTTGTTGGACCCACCCACCTCCCTGTGGTATTTCTAACTTTTTATACTACATTTCTAGCTCGGAGAATTGTACGGAGTGCGTAAAACATGTGGCAAAAGTCACTTCATAACACTGTACCTTCATGCAGATGTGTAATATTCACGCCTTGGCGAGCCAAAACGTGACACTGACATGCTTTCTACCGGTGGACAGGTGGGTCTATTACACACTTTGCCATGAGACTGGGCTGATGTAATAGACACTCAACATAGACATGACTTTTTTTTGTTACATTGTGGAATTTTGAGTGCACTATAGTGTGGACAGACTTACAAAGTCAGGGTTTGGACACTCAAATGATGGGCCGTACTGTAATTATAGTGCACTATGTAGTAAAAATGGAGTGATTTGGGATTTTGGCCTTAATCCTGTTGAGTTGTACCAAATCTACACTGAATACCATCTGTTGCTGTATTTACTTATTTCTCTAAATGTAGTGTTTACTCAGGGCTGAAGCGTGAAAATATGAACAGATTTACACAAACAAAGGTGTTAGAAACCATTCCCCTCTCACATTTCTCTGTCACTTTCTCTCACTAATTACAAACACAAGTAAAAAAGGTAATAAGCCTTGAATAATTGGTGAGGTCTTGTAGACAAACTTATTGTCTTGCCTGTTTTCGTCTTCCCCTCGTGTATGTAAACTAAATATTCACTCGACTGCATCGATTAATAAAAAGAGGCCTACTTCTGGAACGTGATAGGCGGAGACGGAAAACATGCAGAAAAACAAGACATTAAGCATTCATCTTCCGATCCTAATTTGTCATGGTAAGAGGGAGCGGAGGAAGAAAGGGAGCGCCGGCAGCAGACTGTAAAGTGAACGGGTGAAAGGAAGTGTGGGGGATCTGCACGGCTGTGACATGCTGACTAGTTATGTCAGAAATCGCAGCTGTTGGTCCTAATTACCCAACTGTTACAGCAAAGCAAGCGAGGAACTTTGGGGAGCTGGAAAGAGTGTGTGTGTGTCGAGGGAGAAATAGTGTCTGGTGAATAGATAGAGCATAGAGATCCATTATTCACATTAAGCTTTTTTTTTTTATAAAAACAAGTCTGAGGCTCTTGAAGGAAAAAATGCAATTATTCATTATCGCAGATTCATCCAAAATTCAACAAAGCCGCTGACCCATGCAGTGCAGCTCTGTATTAAAGGGGCTTCATGGGAGAAAATCAAACAGCGTTTTATTTCTTTTCCACTTGTAGTTTCATTCTTAAAAGGAAGAAACCACAAAATGTGTCTTCCTTTAACGCATGGTGCGTCTATTTCATATCAGGGAGTTCACAGGTTGATGGCGATGTGATTCCACACGTGATTACCTGTGGCTGTTTGGGGGAGAGCCCAGGGCCTATCACTGCAGATCAAGAAGAAGCAGTGAGGGGTGGTCTTCAGTGAAGCCTGAGTGTTGGTGGCTGATAAGGTGATACGTTGTGGTGCCCTCAGGAGCTTCCTCTCTGCTGCTGAGTCTTCTCCTTACACACACACACACACACACACACTCTCACAAACAAACCCACACACTCAATGTTCCTGCTTATCTCCGAGGAACGAGAGCCACCTCTCTCCAAACCGCACAATCGTTCTGCCTTTTCCCTTCTCTTTATCTCCTCACAGTCATTTATTTGGGAGATGGAATCGGAGCGGCTCCCACAGCGAACATGCTGTAGCTCTAGAGACGTATAAAAAGAGGGGAGAAAGAAAGAAAGAGGAAGAACGGAGAATGGGAAAGCTTCGAGAAAGGAGGTCAAAGCTAGGGATGGTTGAGAGCGAGAGGTGATGGAGTAAAATGAGGGATTGAGGGGAGTACAGAGAGAAAGAAGTGGATGAGAGAGGATACAGAGGCTCGCACGCTATTATCACCAACTTTGTTTTCCACTGATGCTTTTTCCCACAATTTAATTTAGTGCTGAGAAGAGGTGACAACATGCACTGTAAAAAAAGGCTTATACAGGGACGGTGAAAGTAGCGAGGCAGAGGAAAAGTGTGGATAAGAGGTAGAACAGAGCTGCGGGATTAAACTTCAGGAAAGGGGGCCCGACAAAACTATACAGGAAACAATGGCACATAGGAGAAGACATCATGCTGAATGGGTGCACACGGGGGCAAAGAGGTGGAATTGTTTTTTAAAAAAAAGTAATATATGAGGGGCTGAATCCGGGGAGAATTGGGCTTTCTCCAGGAAATACAACCCAGACTCATATTAGAGTTGGCTGTCATTTTTTTCCCTATTTGGCCTATAATTTTGGGCAGACTCACATCCCTTAGGCTGCCTTAGAGGCCAGATGAAATCTCACGCTTCTGTCATTGGCTGACAGAAGGTTATAAGAAGGGCCTGAAGCTATCAGCTACAGTAATGTGCATCCTAAAATCAGGAGAGCTGTCATCAAGCATCTACCTTGTTAAAGTCATCTTGATTAAAATGCGGAATCTCTACCTGCACTCTGTTTCACAAGTAGTATGTTGTACACATGATTTCACTCATGGCTACAAGTAATTGGCTAACACTTAATTTAACAGGTCCACACATTTTATGGTAATTAGGTGATAATTAGCAGGTAACCTATTTGACATTTCTTTGGAATTACCGCCAAATTACTCCAATATTTACATCAAAATTTATCGAAAATTACTTTATTATTAACATCATTTAATAATTATATTCCGCTATTTCCCAATAACTGGTTTCTATTTATTTAATACATTTCCAGGAAAAGAATACAAAGTTCATTGATATGCTTTATTTCCATGTCTGCTTATAAATAGATAATAATTAGCAAATAACTTATTTGAAATTTCTCAAAAAAACTCCCTGAATCATTACATTAGCTACCAGGTTACATTTGTGTAGACAATAAGTCACACAATGGTGAGATTTGTGCCTGATCAGAAGTGTCTTCTATTAGTTTTGGTTTTCAAACTCCAATGAAGAGCAGCGCACAGCCCCTTCTCAAGACTAAGGGCCCTATTCTAACGATTATATACTATTTTAGCATATAATGATTAAATAATGTTTTTTAATTATGAAAAGATAATCTTACATCTGTATGGTAAGCCAGGCCAAGAAATACTATGCTCGATTCGACTGTTATCAGGCCAATAAATAATCATTATTGGTCGCTAAAAAAACCATAGATGTGGGCCATCATGGACTTACTATGACTACTAAGCTGTAAAAGTGAAAGCAAAAAATTTAAAACATAATTACAACTTATTTAGGTTCAGGCAAAAAAACACTTTCTTAAGTTTAGGGAAAAATGCATACGCTAGCTTCAGCGTTTGTGAACACATTGTTGGTTTCCAACACGTTCTCCTGCATTGTCACGCCCCTTGGCGTCATTTTAAGGTTAGGCAACAAAACCACTATAGTTAGGTTTAGGAAAGAACTACGTGGTTGGGCTCAAAACTACTATGTTTATACAGTGAAAATGACACTGAACATTGTGAACACGCATGGGACACCAACAGTGGTCTCCTGGATGGAAGCCTTGCGTTTGTTGGACACATATCTATGGTGCTTATAGCGATTGATAATGCCTAATGCAGTCTAATCGGCTGAGTCTTTGTACAGATTAAACAAACAATCCTTTAGACAGAGCCAGGCTAGCTGTTTCACCCTATTTCCAGTCTTTGTGCTTTAAGCTAAGCTAACCGGTAGCTGGCTGTACTCTAGCTTCATATTTACCACACAAACAAACTCATCTAACCGTTCAGCAAAAACGGGAAGAATATCCCAAAATGTTGAACTACTCCTTTAATGCGACTGGCTTGTTGTGCATGTGCAACTAGTTTTGCCATCTCATTTTCATTCAAGCTGTTAAAAGTAATTTGGGGATCAGGTTAGAGAAAATTAAACTCGAAAAATAAGATAATTAATGCACATCAGTATGCCAGATGCAAACCCAGTAAGTACTTGGGTTTTCATCATCTGTTAGACACTTTCAGCCTTAAAACAGGGGGAGCGGATCCTCCTACCCGCTCAGAGGGGGATTTTACTCAAATGGTACAGTAGTCTCTGTAGCGCCCAAAGCATGACTAAATAACTTGATGGGTTTTCTGAAATTAGAGAAGATCAAATGCACAGTGGGAGGGCCACTAATCCTATAAACCATGGGACCATATGTCCTTTTTACAAATTTCTCTCCTTTCCATCTAATTATGCAATTTATTAAACACAGCTTTCAGACGTGTTTTAATTTGAGCAAATGTCCATTAATATTTTTATGTTCAAAATTATAGGTATTATCTAAAATTCTTACTATATTGTACTTCATCTTCCAATCTTTGTCGTGTTGCGTTTCTTATTTGCTTGCCAAGTCATTATTCTTTTTCTGGTTTTGTAGTTTTGTAATGATAATGGCTCATTATGCTTTATGTTTCAGTTGTTGGTAGTTGAGAAGAAACAGCTGATAAGTTGTTAGAGTTGGTTGGAAGATGAGGGAGAAATAAATGAGAAAATTACATTTTCCATGCAAATATCCTTTTATCTCTTGTGAAATGTTTTGTCACTTTCATGCATATTTAACTGTCTCGCCATCTGACATCTTGGTTTACTAACTCGAAAGTAGAAATTCCACTTCTTAATGAGGCTCAGTGTCTTTGGGAACTTTTTGTTTTTTTGGCTCCCCCGCTCCCTTTGGTGCTTTTCTTTTAAAACACCATATCGCCTCTAAAGTATCTTTTTGGTGCCTTGGTTCCCCTCAGTGCGACACTAGAGAGACTATCTCGCTCATTCTGCTCAGTTCTTATCAAAACAGTTCCTGTGAACCTCATTTCAAGGACACAGAATTTTAATTATCTTTGTATTTATTGTTTCATGAGCAGCATGGTGGGATCATTAGTGAGATATTATGCTGCTTGTGAGTGATTATATTTGAAAGGAAGAGGTCACTGAGATGGATGTTACACCAAGGTTAGTCTTTTAGGTTTTAATTTCTGTAATTCATAGAAAGTAACAGCCAAGGCAGAAGTGAACAAAGTGCGAAAAAGCTAATTTGACATCCTTACATGCCTGTGCAATTTGGAATAGCTAATTACAATTAAAGGTGTAGTGTGTAGGATTAGACGGCATCTAGCGACGAGGTTGCAGATTGCAACCAACTGAAACTTCTCTCGTGAGCCAAGCGTGTGGGACAACTACGGTGGCAAAAACGTGAAAATGCGAATGGCCCTATCTAGAGCCAGTGTTTGTTTTGTCTGTTCTGGGTTACTGTAGAAACATGGTAGCCAGCTCTGTGAAGAGGACCTGCTCCCTATGTAGATACAAACGGCTTATTCTAAGGTCAAAAACATAACCATTCTTATTTTCAGGTGATTATACACTAATGAAAACATACTTATATTCCTTTTCTGCCAATAGATCCCCCTAAATGCTACACACTGTACTTTAAAAATGGTGATGAGCTGTTGATTATGGTTTGTTTGATTACTTTAAAAGGATGTAACAGTACAATACTGTAGCTAGAGTGCAATAGAGCAACAAGAGAGTGCTCAGAGTGATGCAACAAACTATAAAAGCAGAACATATCATATTGAACAAAACAACAAAGAAGTGAATGTATAGCATATTTGTTGAGCAATCAGCCATTTGCTGCTTGTAGATCAGGTCTACAGATCTACATTGCTCTGCACAAAATATGCCCATGTTTGCAAATGTGCTGTGTTGGCTCCCCACATTATTAGATTTAGTGGGAAGATATGCAAGTTTATATAAATAGCTCTTTGTGGTGGCAAGTATAGATAATGTTTGCTTTATTTTGCAGTTACAGAAAATTTGGAATCCTCAAAATTGCTTTTCTTAAAGAAGAAGTCTTCACTAAACAAACTAATAAAAAGCCACTCAGTGTAATGAAACAGCCTCACTTATGTTATCTGTTCTGCTGGAACAGCGAAAATTTGAAAGCATTGTCATAAAATGACACCTCCCCTGACAAAGTGTCTAGTTACACCCTTTAAAACACAAGGCTGTGGATTTGAAGCAATGTCTGAACACAGACGAGGAATGTACCATATTTTCTGTAATGCATGCATATGACATTTTGTATTCCCTGGTTTATTAGTCTTTATGACAGTCTCGCACCAGCTTCGCATCAAGAACTGTTTCTAGTTTCGGAGAAAAAAGAATTAGATAATTCAATCGCCCCTTTATGAATTAAACATCCATCGGGGAATAACGAGCTGCGTGTTTTCAGAAATGTGCCTACGATGCACAAAGGCCATATTAAAATGATATGCATTATGCTTAACGTACACTTTATGCTATGTGTGAAGCTCTTTAAAAGTCAAACAATCATGTCGAATGTGTGAAACATTTGCATATTTGCCCTTTCATAGTTTTCTTTTGCAACCTTGAAAGAAGTTACATCTTACTTTTATGCTAATCCCTTCCGCTTGCACACATTTCAAGGGAAACACACAAACACATTCACGCTAACAAACAAACAAACAAACAAACACACACATCATAAGTTGTGACTGACAGCAGAGAGGTTATGAATCCAGGCACTGAAGGAAGCGTGCCTATTTTTCTTTACTCCTGCAGGGTAGAAAGAGGGAATGATGAAAGGAGAGTCGTGTACCTGTGGGAGGTCAATATCGACACAACCCCAGCTCGGAAAATGACTGGCCCGAGGAGCAGAGTAGTTGTTCAGGGAGAAGCCAGATTGAGTACATGGCAGCACTGTAACAGTAATACTGTTCCAAGCCTGAAGGCTCTCGGTCACTGCTATCGCTCCTCCAAGGATCCCCGCTGAAGGTGCTTTGCTGTTTCATGGGGCAGCAGAAGTGTAACTATGATATCTGTTTACAGATTTCAGTTCAGCGACACATACAGAAAAGTTTTAGAGCTAGAAGCTTAAACAACAACCAAGAACCTCTTGCATTCTTGTTGCAGGTATTTTTCTGTCTGGTCAGAAGTGGCATCTATCAACTGAGCCAGGGCAACCACAGTGCTGAATGGTCCAGGTAGCAGGAGGCTTAAAAGTCTATAAACTATGACACCAGGAACACAAGGCAAACCAAAGTACCTAAAGCCAGCGTTATAACCAAAACATCTGAGAATAAGAAACACAACCAATCATGCTCTTGTATACAAATTTATGCAAATGTGCTGCAGTGTTTTATAGGCTATTACACCAATGGGGCATATTGCATGTTGAATTTATCTAATAAAACTAGACATAGAAGTGAAAACAACACAATGGTTTCAATAAAAGATCTAAAGCAATAAAAGCCGCTAAGGCAGTTATAGGCTGTTTTCATATACCTGTTTAATGCAGTTCAAACTAACTCTGGTGCATTTTCCTGGATGGTTTTGTGATAGTAGATTATCTGTAGGATTTTTACAACCCTGTCTCCTAAAGATTACGTTCCCATATAAAGAAACTGAATAATTTTTCTCACGGATTACCTTTGTTTGTGACGTATCACAAATATGTTTGTAATGATAGTCCACGGAAGTCCGCTTAGTGAGGAGGTCGGGGTGGATGGACAGGTCAAACAAACATAGGACTAACACCCAGGAGGCCACTGATTGTGTCCCATGTGAAATTAAAAGTCAGCGTTCACATATTTGAATTTACGTCCGTAGTTTAACGTAACAAACATTCATCATTTTAAGCCAAATTTTGATGTTTTTTTCTTACTAAACCTAACCCCCTCCTGACTACCCTCTCCACCACCTACTGGACAGACAGCGGAACTCTTTCCCTCACAGACTGATGAGCTTCACTGTCACAAGGACCGATACAGGAAACATTTCCTTGCCAAAGGGATAACCCTCTACAACACCTCGCCTCTGTCAAACAGAGAACTCTCACCTTTTTAGTTTTTTGTCTCAACCACACTCCACTCTGTTTTGCTCCTGCAATAATCTTGAACATGTTGAATTTGCACATCGGTTTACTGCCTCATTTAATCTTTATTTTAAAACAAAAAGTGTAGCTTGCACACTTTTTATGTTAGTTGTAGTAATCTGGTATATTTATAGTGTATTCTAATGTATTCTTTATATTGTGTATTCTATAGATATTATCTCTAATGTTGATATGTACATTTTTTTTTCTGTGCATTGCCTGGGATCAATAAAGTACATCTATCTATCTATCTATCTATCTATCTATCTATCTATCTATCTATCTCTCTCTCTATCTATCTATATAGTACTGTAGTTTTGTTGCATTTTTTTGCTCTGTTTTGTTTCAATTTCCAACATTTACCAAGTGTTTAAAACTGTGACAGTTATCTGGGAGAAAATGTTTGGTACATGTCCAAAGGGGTGTTTTTTATCGCGAATTTGGATCGCCTCCCAGCATTGGACACTTGATGGACTGCCACTAGACACAAGGCATCTGATTGGATGAACGCTTTCCCTCGTGGGCTGCTGCTCCCAGTTTTCAAACCGGAACCAACATGGTGGCTCATTTGGAAACTTTCTTCTCTTACATTATGAAAATAGTTTACCGAAATGTGTTTCTGAAAACATTTTATGCAAGAAATAAGCCATGCAGTTGCTGAATTTGTCTTAATTTTAGATCGACAACGTTTAGTTTAAAAGTTTCTAGGGAGTTTCCAGAGGAGGCAAATTGTGCCAGATGCCCCTGATTTGCATAAAGCAGCTTTAACCTCAACTTTATGCAAATGAGGAACAGGCAACGTGAAGGTCCGTCGCCACGCAACCAGATGCTCTATCTCAGCAAGGGGAAAAAAAACCCGACACTTTTCCACAACACAATACCACCAGTCATATAGTATTTTTTTTAACAAATGTCTGACACATGTACCAGGGGAGAAAATGAGCAGATTTTGATAAGATCTTCCAGCAAACCTCCTCACACTGATGCCAATATGATGCTTTTTCTTACAGAAAAAGTCCACAAAAACTGTTCAAATGTAATTCTGCAGCAACTAATCAATCCACCAACACAAAACCTGTAATCAGGGGTGTTCACAGCAGTCAAAAGATGTATTGTTAGATCATAACAGCAAGAACAGAAAGTTATGGTTTACAACAACAACAATGTCAGTTTTTTTTGTGGCTCTGCTGCCCAAACTATTTGCCAAAGTGAAATATCTCTTTAATCCAGTCCATCCAGTGGGGAGGAACTTGTGAAACAACATGATATTCTGTAGAAAACCTCAGGGCGCCATATTTATTATCTTACCACTGCAGAAAAAAACATGCTACACCTCGGTATATTTCAGTTGCTCGGCAGGGTGTGTTTTTGATCTGATCTATCCATTAAAAAGCACCTCATGTTCTCTGCTTCTCTCTGCCCCACACACTGAGAGGATGCAGGGGTAACAGGTCAGCCTTAAAGTGGATGCTGCTGGTTTTTCCACTTGTAGCACAACACAGTCTGAGCGTGCATTGTGTCCACAGAGAGAAACCAATCAGTTCACAGGATGCTGCTGTTGCTGCACCGGGCATCAAGCAGTCACAAATTCAAACACACACACACACACTGAATTAAAATACAAAGACAGACATGCACAGCAGTGCTTTAGAAAATATGTCAAAATGAGAACAAGAGGAGAGAGATGAAAACATTTTAGGGCTGTCAATCGATTAAAATATTTAACCGCCAATAATCGTATGATTGTCCATGATTAATTGTGATTATTTGCAAATTAATCACACATTTTTTATCGGTTCAAATGTACCTTAAAGGGAGATTTGTCAAGTATTTAATACTCTTATCAACATGGGAGTGGTCAAATATGCTTGCTTTATGCAAATGTATGTATATATTTATTATTGGAAATCAATTAACAACACAAAACAATGACAAATATTGTCCAGAAACCCTCACAGGTACTGCATTCAGCATAGAAAATATGCTCAAATCATAACATGGCAAACTCAAGGCCAACAGGCAACAACAGCAGTCAGTCAACACAGCCTCACGGCAGTTTGTGAAATAGTCACGAAATGTAATCTATTTGATTTGTGTACATAGACATGAATTTCCCCTTTTTTTTTTTCATGATGCTCAGCACGACTTTTAACACATGACGCACATGTCAATTTCCTCTCCACTCTTTTCAAAATAAAACTACTTAGTCAGGATTAGGACTTGATTAGGTTTAGGCAACAGAAATCTTTTAGGAAAAGATTGTGGTTTGGCTTAAAATAACACCGGTAGCGTTGTAACTTAAGTACGGAAGTTCCGTGACAAAAACTGTTTAGTTAGCTTTAGAAAAAGATCGTAGTTTGGGTCAAAATAACTCTGGAAGTGCCCTAAGTGTGGAAGTTACGTGGCAAATTAATCAACTTTGACCTGTGGTTTCACATAGGTCACGAACACTGGTCTCCTGGTTGAATGTCCTGTGTTTTTTGGCCACCCTGGTGTCTTCCCTAAATGGCGTACTTACCATTTCACAATTACGGGGATTACATATGAACTGATTTTGTGCTGACCATCACGAAAAAAAATGGGAAATCCAATTTCGTGACTACTTCACTTCACTTCTGTGCGACTGAGCTGTATGAGTGTGTGCTGACTTGACTATGACTTGCCCAAAACTGCATGTGATTATCGTAAAGTGGGCACTCATCTGTTCCCGTAGAACCCATTTTCAGGTCAAGGAACCCCTTTGAAAATGGCCATGCTAGTATTTCCTAGCCAAAATTTAGCACAAGTTTGGAACATTATTTAGCATCCTTCGCCAAGTATGACATAGATTCCTTAGGTTTTTTAGTTTCATGTGATGCCAGTATCTTCACTCTAGCTTTAAAACTGAGCCCACTACAACCTAGATAGATTGCATTAATGCGTTAAAACAAATTTGCGTTAAGGAGTTATTATCACACTTAACTTTGACAGTCAGGTGGAACACATAATGCGGGCTAAATTGTGATTAAAATGTTACCCAATTTGACTCCCTACTTAGTCTTTCTATCGTCTGTAATGACCATGAAGTGACGGTGTGTCCTGTATCTCCTATATTAAACTGATTTCTATGGTTCTTACTGTATGTTGACCAGTCATGATATTGATCAGGCTGACAGAGGGAGAGAGAGCTACAGGCGAGTTCGGCCCCTGCTATTGATCAGCAACAGCAACATAAAAGAAATATTCCTGTAAATGTCAAAAAAGGATCATTCAGAGTCTCTGAAGACGCTATGTGGGAGTTTGCATCTGTGTGTATGTAGAAGAAGAAGTCTGAGCAACACTTTTCTGCTTGCATGTGTGTAAGTGTATGTGTTGCCTTAGTAGATGCTCAGTGTGCACATATGTTTTTCCAAGTCTTCTTTTTTTATCTGTGTGCATACAGTATGCATGGAATGCAAACATTGTTTTTTTTTTTTTATGTTTGGCTCTGTGTGTGTGCTTCTGTATGTGCATTTTCCACGAATTCATGAATTCAGAATGAACGCTGGAGGCCACCCACCCAGTGCCTTCAAGTTAGTGTGCAACTCAACAGCAGAGCATGTTTACCCACACAAATAAAGGGCCGTCTGCACCACTGGAATACTCAATGTGAGGGAGTTTGCTTGAGTTGAGATGAACAACTTTGGCCGAAATATACCAGCAATAGGAATTGAATGCTGATCATGTACAATTACAAAAGCGGGAATATTTTAAAAGACACACACACAAACATGCAATTGATGTGGTCGGTCTTGGCTTGACTTTATGAATGAAACACTTTACCCCTAAAACACAACCAAAGCCTCACACACTTGCTTCTCCCTTAAAGCATCACATGCCCAAAGACATGTTAACTAGTTAATCAATGCTGCATTATCAATGATGTTGCCACTGTACGATTCACAGATCATCAATAGGGATCTGTGTTGCCATGGCAAAAATATTGAGCTTTACAAACTGCTGTAATGGGGGCTATTATTATGGAGACGCAGTGCTCCTGTCTCCAGTGGCGATAGATAAATCTGTTTATAGTGAAAGCGTCATTATACATAGTATGGTCAGAAATCTGGAAATAAAGACGCATTACAGGATTAGTTCGCTCTCTTTCCTGCTCGCCATATAGTCGCCGTTCCCACCATCACAGCTTGATAATGGATTATTACAGTGGAGAGGGTGTTCACACAATTGGTGACTTTTACCAGAGTGGAACATTTGCTCACTTGCAAGTAATTTTTTCAGGTTTTTGCAAATCAGAAACCTTCCTTTGAAAGAGCTTCATCCTTCTCCAAAATGTGGGTTCTGACAGAAAGGTGTCACACTTTTACAATTCATTACAATCTGTCAATCCCCATCCCCCTCTCTATAACTCTCTAACTGCAGGGGAAAATGAGCTGGGGATGCAGATGAGACCCGATGAGACCTGGGAAGAGAGCCTTAGAGAGATTAATGCTTGCTCTATCAACTCTAGGTATTGTCTCATTCAATTTTGGGTTATCCACAGACTCCACTATTCAAAACCAAAGCTTCACCAGATGTTTCCGGACATCTCCTAACAGTGTGATGAATGGGCAAATCTCCTCCAAAGCTTCGCTCTCCATCCCAGGAGAGAGATATTGGACTACTTTTTAAAAAACACTCTCTTAATATCCACATTGAACCAGATCCTGTCTTAATTGTGTTAAAAAGAGCCCAGCAGCACCTACTTTCCTATGGTCTGATTACAGCAAAAAATATATATTTTGACATTCTGGAAGAAGAAGGAAGTTCCCACTTCACTACAAGCTGTGGCTCAATGAAATAACAAATAAGCTACCCTTCACCTTGACAGAATATGGTTCTCTCTGAAGAATACACAATTCAATAAGATCCGGCTGCCCCTCGTCTGTTACCTAAGAAACAACCCATAGCAGACACTCGACTGTCAATTATCACTTTTCACCTTTATTATCATTCTCCACTGTACATACTGAGCAGAAGGAAGGGAAGAAGTGTGGGTGTGTTAAGAGTACATATATATATATTTCCAGCCCATTCTCATTCCCAGTGCGTCAAATACCGAGGCTTTTTCAGGCGTTCCATTAACAATGTAAACCCATCCGCGGCAACAATAAACGCTCAGTGTAAGTGCTCCAGGAGTGTGGTGACGTAGTTAAAGAGCGAAAAGACACACACTTTGGGGAGGTGGATGGGTCCAACAAACAAGGATTTTATCCAGGAGACCGCTGTTCATATCCCGTGTGTTAAGTTTCACTTTCACTTTACAATCAGCTGTTCGTTCGTGTCCCGTGTTCACAATGTTCAGTTTCATTTTCACTGTACAAATGTATTTAGTTTTGTTCTTTCCTAAACCTAACTATAGTGGTTTTGATGCCAAAAATAAAAGTAACGCCAGTGGGCATGACAAAGCGGCAGTATGTGACGAGCTGGGATGAGAATGTGTTGATATATTTGGTTTATTTATGTTGGATACCATCTGCTGTATTTGCTTTGTTTTTCTTCATATGAAAATGTAGACCGCATCCTCACGTCATACATCTTGAAACCCTTGTTTAATAAAACATACTTACAATAAAAACAAAGTAATAAGATAGAAGGAGGAAGAAAGAATCATGTAAATTGTTCTTGTGTGAGGACGGTAGCAAAGAACTGAATATCAATTAGAAAATGTACATGCATTAAGTAACACTCCATTAATACTGTATGTGGAAAGCTCAGTTTTGACTGGAAGATAAAAAGATAAAACCTTTTATTCCCCTATTCGCAACTGTCTTCACCTGATATGATGATGAGGTGAAGGAGGGGTGACGTGAGTCGGCTTGTGTTCCTCGAGACAAGAACATTACCCAGATTTTATTATGCTTTGCATGTAGAAACTGAGCGATGCTGCATTATCCTACAGATTTCATCAAACATAATGTCAAGGTAATGACAAGGATTGGAGTGTGAACTTGGACATGAATTCAAATACGGTACAGATATTGAAGATATACAGGATGTGGTTGTTGTGAGACAGATTATTAATATACCTTATTGCTTTTAAACTGGGTAATATATATTAAATTTGAATTAAAGTCTGCCCAATGTGTCTTGAAATGATAGTACTCTTAAGCATATTCAGTTTCAGTAATTATTTTACAGCTTTTAAGCTTATTGTGTGTCTCTCTCTCGTGTGTTTTTCACTCAAACCCACACTGACCAAACTCAATTTTCGTCCCCCATTATCTATAATTGAAAAACAAATAAAAGCAATATTACTTCTTCATGGATGACACAAAAATATATATTTCCTCGGTCCAAAATTGCTGTGAGGTTCAGCACACCATGCATCTATTACAACTGCCTCAGGAGTTTGGGCACACACAGTGTAAACAGACAATCACGGGCAGAGTGTTCTCAGGTAATTTGCAGAAGCTATTTGTCTCGGTGCAAAGGCCACAGAGAGTTTGGTTTCTGAGTGAGGGGGCCGAGGGATGGCAGAAAGCCAGGAAAAGCTGGTTTCCGACTCAAAGTGGGAGGTTGGATTTACTTAAAGCAGCGCTGCCGACACAGACTGTGATAAACTGATTCACTTATCACCCATACAGTATGTAAATGCCGTTTACCCACCACTCAAAGTGTGATTTAGCATTTAGACACATGCCCCCGCGGGTGTTTATGCAGAGTTTACTCAGGTCAGCCTGCCGTCTCACACTTTTTCCTCCTGTATAAATCCAGGGGTTGCTGGTTCGGTCGCTAATGATTCATCCTCATGTGAGCATAGAGCAGCCATCAACCTAACACCTACTCATGCGGGGCAGAATAAAGAGAATTGAACCCTCTGCATAGCGAAAGCACAGACTGCTGCTGAAAAAATAGACCGAGCACGCTTCCAACAGTTTTTGAAATGTGATACATTAACAATAATTACAAAGTTAGTTGTAGAGAATTGCTATAAAGTAGTTTCTGATTATATGTCAATCAGGGACATAAGTAGTACATAATTATAATATACTTGAAAGCAGACAGCTAGATAATGAACCCTCTTAGGATGGTAGTGACGTGGATCTAAAATCCAAAGTATGACACACTCGACTGGGGCCTAATGTTTAAAGGTCTTTTTATGTAGATGAATAGTTTTAAAAAGAATAATACATCCACAGAGCGTTTAGAAAGGTGCCGAATAAAAGTATGGCTTTTCCTGAATTTTTTTTTTATGATATTGAATTAATCATTTTAAAAGTTTTGGTGGGTCCAAACTTAATGTTTTGTTTATCTCTGTGGAAGATATCTAACATTTGGTTCCCACTTCTAACAAGGCTTGTGAGCCAATAGTATAACAACGTCTCTGGGTTGTCAGTTAATGTGGAAAAAACAGATAAATGGCTGAGATTGACAGTAAGTGTCTGCTAATGACTTGTTGTGAAGTAAAAGCAATTAAACGAGGGAGAATGAGACATCTAGTGTCTGAATGCTATCAAAATTATTAACTGCACCTTCAAAACAAGACTATGAGTCATGCTGCCAGCTCTGTAGGCTCAACACCAAAGTGATGAAAGTGAAAGTAATAGACCCGCCTGTCCACCAGAGATAGTTTGCCAGTGTCATGCTTTGCTTCGCCGTGGCGTGAATATTACATGCATTTATGAAGGTGCAGTACTAGCAGGGGACAACAAAACCACTTAGTTAGATTTAGGAAAAACATCATGGTTGACCTTAAAATAAGTATATAAACTAAATAAAATATGTACGGAAACAAAAAATGAGTCACAAACATCACAACAAAACGCGTTGCTAACGTAACCAATGTAACTGACGTAACTTTACATAAATGCAATGGAAAGGGGGGGAAGGAGAATGAAACATCTAGTGGCTGAATGTTATCAATGTTATCAATAGCACCATTAAAAGAAGACAAGCAGTCATGCTGCAATGCCAAAGCGTGTAATAGACCCATCTGTCCACCAGAGGATGGCGTGTCAGCGTCACGTTTTGCCTTGCTGAGGCGTGAATATTACACACGTGTATAAAGGTGCAGCACCAGCAGGGGGCTACCAAACCACTTAGCTAGGTTTAGTAAAAACATCATGGTTGGCCTTAAAATAAGTATACAAACTAAGTAGAATACGTACGGAAACAATGTAACATCAGTACGGAAAATGCATCATAAACATCACTACAAAGCATGTGACAAACGTCACTAACGTCACTAACGTAACTAACGTAACTTGCAAAACAAAACACCGGTCTCCTGGTTGACAGTCCTGTGTTTGTTGGACCCATCCACCTCCCCTCCCACACGCCATAAACACGTCTTCTCACTTTTTATTCTATGTCACTAGCTCTGAGCGTAGCATTTTAAAGTGGATGTATTCACATTGCAGTCAGTACAGACTACATGTTGTAAAATGGTACACCAAAAGCAAGAAGGACGTTCTTATTACACGCTTTTGCCTTGCACGTTATTGTGTCATTCACATGCCTAACTTCACCTCGCTAACATAGTCACAATGAAAATGTTACAAAGATGTTCAGCTGTTTCCATGATTAAGAACCTCACTTTATTTTCACCGAAATGGACGATAAATTAGGGGAAAATGGAAATTTTAACAATTTTCAAATGTTTTGTTCATGGGTGTCATCTAAGTTTATTTTTTTAATTTGCGCAGCAGAGACTGAATGTCATTAGTTTTGCAGGTATTCGGTCATAAACCAAAGTATTGGACGAACTAGATGAAACTTTATCACAAAAGCTATTACAATTTATTCAGGGAGGGACATGAATTTTTGTACAAAATCTCATTAAATCTGTGAATGTGAATCCAGAACAGACATTTACCATGTCTTTCATTCAGAGATAAAATCATCTGATCACAGCTACTGTTGCTCAAGAGCTGTGTGCTTCCATTTTCCTTCCATGCTGCGTCACCTCAACGACCTCTATTCTGATCAGATGAGCGGGCAGAGGGCCCAAAAGAAAAGGAACATGATAAATTGCATTTCTTTTAGCTCCAACCTCGTTTCTTTTTTACTTAGACAATACACTCGATGTGAATGCTTTTTTTCCTCTTTTATAAAGAAATTCAAGTTTGTGTAGTGTGTAGAGAAAGGTCAGCGCCACTGCATAGCTGTCAGCAGTCTAAATCTTATTCTCAGAGCAGGATATAAATCAAAGATGTCACAGTGGTGCCTCATTACTGATCTGTATGTGTACCTGCGCGTGTGCCTGTGCAAACTCTTTGAGGAATTCCCCTCTTTTAGTGACTCACGTTGTTTGTCCTGCTCCTCACTTTACAAATTCTTGATGTATAATCCCAAAAGGTCTCCTTTTGATGCACACGATGATCAGGATGATGATAAGCCGTGTGACATTCACTGGTTGAGCAAAGAGCTGCATCTCAAGTAGCAACAGATTCTGTGTTGTGAATGTAATGCGAGATATAAGCTCATACATAAGGGAGATAGGTTAGTAGGGTCAATTTTTAGCCGCAGATAAAGAACTCAAACATCTGTGCTCTATCCTTCTTAGTGAAGTCAAGATGACGGTCAATCGGCGATTTTTGCCTTGAGATGTAATCAAAATATGATGATTGAGTCGAAGGCGACAAATGCTGAATGCTGATTTTTCATTAATACCTGCCAAAATACAGATTTTTTTCATTAATACCTGCCACACATCTCTGCAACCGGCTGTGGCAGACAGCAGTTGGGGAAACGACTAATCTCCAAGACTCACATTTTATTAATAGGTCTCATTTTGTGAAATACCAGAATGAAATGACACACGTTCACAGTCTCTAATCACGGCTTTCCCCAAAAGGTCTGCAGGGGAATTTAAGAATATCACATTAAATGGAAATTGGATTACCTTTTAGCTTTCATGCCCTTTCCTTCATTTCATTTCACTGTCTCTCTGATGAAATAGACGGGGATGCTTACGGAGAACAAAACACATCAAAACAAAAAAGTTTATTCTTCTAAATAGAAGATGTCTCAGAGGAGGCAGTCACGTCACTTAAAATATGCAAAAACTCACTTTTTGATACAATTTCATATGAAAATGTTTGGGTTTGTTGATAGACAGTAATTTAAACAGAAAATTCATTTAATGAAATTGACTCAAGGCTGTACAGCAATCCTAGATTATGAAATGCAGTCTTTCCGTAAAAGCCATTTCTTCCTGTTTAAACAGATCTGTTTCCTGTCTGCTGTAATTCTGTCAGACCCGCTTTGTATTGAGAAACCACACAATAATGATGGAGTCTTTCTCTCTACAAAGAAAGTTTCTCTCTATCGACCGCCGTGGCGAGCCTCCCTTCGAGCCAATTAAAAGATTACTGTAAGTACAGTAGATCAGCAGAGCTCTGTCGTCCGCTATGGCAGAGTTAAGAGGAAAAAAAAACACACATAAAACAAGTTGGTTTATCATCCAAAACAACACGTAATCTCGTCTAACCAGCTCCCACACCTCCCTGCCCTCTTCTGGGCCTGTTTACTCAGCTCGGTGTCGACTGAAAACGACTTCCAAATCAATTAACTTTGAGAAACACAATGAGGCCTGAGGTGCAGCAAAACCAGTGGCATTGATGATGAGAGGCGGACAGGCAATTTGCCACTTGTGTGAACTTTAATGATGCGGTGTAATGTTTATACGGGGGGAAATAAGGCTATTTGGATTCCCTGTTAAACTAGGGAGGCTGGGTAGCCGATAGCAACCGCAATTACTCTCTGTGTGTGCAAACAATATCAATTCACTGCTTGATCAAGGTATTTAAAATAAACTGTTTAAAGTACTTCTTCCTATGTAGCAAAGCTCAAGGCCCACCTCTTTTCTTTGGCTTTTGAATGTACTTGAATTGTGAATACTAACTGGCCTCTTATAACGCTTTTAACAGTCTGTTATGGATTTTATCTTGGTCTCTGTCTGTGGATAGTTGTGATTTTGCAGTCTGACTTGACTTGACTATATGGCTCACACTTTATATACAGGTATACCGACAGTGTTACCATGGGGGCTGATCTGGCTTGAATAGACCATGAAACCAATAGTAAATACGAGATGAGGCAGAAATAGCAAAGCAACCTTCATCCAAAGAAAAAGACACATCTGTGTAAAAAAGATTTCTATGTAGCTTATATTTGTAGTATATGTCCTTTATGTGTGTGCAGCCTTGATAATCACATAGAAGGAAATAGTATTTCTGGACATGCACTTTACCACCTTCTATCATTCATCATCTGTTTAATTAATACTCTCATACATAGTACTATCTAATGCTTGACAGGGATTCTTTGATTAGCTCTATTTGTTTGGGATTTTCATAATTTGATGATGGCTGCAACATGCATCTTTTACAACTGATTAGTGAATCAAGAGCCAGCAACAGATGGTTGTTAAAAACAAATAAACTATTTGTTTTCATTTTTTCCTTTTGTTTTATATGTTTGTCTTCATTATCAACTCGTTTTCTTGCTCACACAGCGCAGTGCCAAGAAAAAAGAAAATTAGCCTTTTGGATTTCCCTGCATTTTTGCAAAATCTTGTCATAAAATGTGGCCTGATAGTCTTTAAAGTAACAATAATAATTTGCCTAAAATATAAAAACAATTGCATGGTTTGGTGTATTATTTGCTTGAACAGTTAAAGTCAGGCTGGAAAAAGAAAGTGAACCCTTAATTAAATCTTATTTTACAAAAGTGACCTCACATCTCCACATTAGACTATTTCCCCGCACAAAACTGTTTAATTATATTGATATTTCAGGAATGCCTTCCTTCCTTTCTGTGTTACATCTTTCAAACATCTATTAAGCATGAGATGACTGACAGCTACCCTGAAACTTAAAAACAATATTTTTATACATTTGAGTGCATTGTTTCAATGAGTATCCAAATGGTTATTCAGGCCCAGCAAAATGATGGTGATCCCTACTCTATGCTTCACATTAAGGATGAGTGAAGCAACAAAATATAGGCTTTTATTTCAGGTTTTCACAACACATTTTCCCCGCAACATAACTGAACAATCATGTTGCCAATTTTAAACGTAGACTACAATGTCATCAATATATTTTTATATATATAAGGGAGAACCATGCTTTCCTCCATGGTGCCCTTCCATGAAGACTACTGTCGCCCTATACAGTATTTTTCTTATTGTTGAGACATAAATTGCAACTTCAGTGACTAAAGTATTTAGACGGGTCCTTAGCTGTAACTCAAGGGTTCTCTCCCACCTTTTTAAACATTATAGCCATTTTGATCCATCTGAAGTACTCTAAAAGCACTTGTAAATGAGAGATGTTCTCATCCACCTGTGGATGGATGAGCGTCAGTAACCAGTAGCCTATTTTATGTGTTTTGTACGGAACGAGGCACAACTAACCACTAACTGCAATTTCAACTCATCAATGGGAAAATCTGACTTGTATTGGCTTTTTAGAGGTCATTTGTGAACATACTGTTTCTTGTTTGGATTTTTATTATTGAGATTATCATGTCTATTATAGTTACTTTGATGATGAACAGGCTAAACTTTATGGATGAATTATGCATAAATGTAGGTAATTCCAAAGGGCTCACTTTATTTTTCTTGGCACTGTATGTTAACCATCTGCTTTTATCTTGTATCCTCTCTTTACTATTTTTATCATCACACATTCAGCAGTGCAATGTGTAATGTAATGTGCAATAAATACACAAGCTGTTTAGCACTTTATGTCCACAGATTCTTCTTTTAAGCTGCCGTGTTGTCGATGCCAAATGTAAAGTCAAATGTTTCTTATGTTTTAAGATGTTTTCATGTTGTTTTTTCTTTTTTTTTTATGTACAGTAAAGCAACGGACTGTAGCACAGAGCCCAAGACAAATTTCCCCCTTGAAGACAATAAAGTTGACTCTCTACTCTACACCCACACATGCACATGATGCAACAACCTCTATATTCACACAACACAGTAAGGCTGTGAATTGAGAATCTGGTGATACGATATGTATCATGATACAGGCGTCACCATTCATTGCAATATATTGCGATACTGTAAGCAAAGCGATATATTCCGATTTTTAAAATCTTATTTTTAGGTAAACTGAAATAGTATAAGGAACACAACGCCATATGCATAAAACTGAAGTAAAAAAAAAGCCCTTACATTACTTCCTGTCTCAGTTTACGTTGTTACGTTGGATTGGAAGAGTCAAATGGTTGAAGATAAATTCCAACACTACTACAGTATCTAGCGGTTGAGGGTTTAAACACAACACAACATGAACCACCATCTGCTACGAATCTTTGCTATTAATTAAAAATTGTACATACATACATACATACAACATAATACCGTGATACTCAGTGTATTGATATTGTCTTACACCCCTATAACACATGCTCTGTACAAATAAACAGATCATTTTAAACATTGTCTTTCAGACATAGACTGTATATAAGAAGTGGACTTAGTCACCATGACGTCATCTATTTGTTTGTGGACTGCAGTTTTGAAGCCTTGAGTTTGGCATTTTTGCTGTCGCCATCTTGGTATTTGGCTGTCGCCATGTTGTTTTTTTGCAACCAGAAGTGACACCAGAGGGTAGAGCTCAGTACAACCGAGCACTGACTAAGACATTTTCAGACAATCAAAAAGGTAATAATTAACTTTCATGAACTGAAAACACGCTGTGAAAGGGTTACAGTTGCAAGACGAAAACACAGACAACTCTCAGACCGGACAACGTCATTGTAGCAACCTACCAATCACAAGGTAGCCACGACCTAAAGCATACCCTGCTTTATGGTCTATTTGACTCTAAATGGGACAATAATTTACTAAATGAACATCATGCTGTAAAAAAGAACTTGAAGAAGACTTGAAACTAGCGATTGAGACCACAAACTCATGTTTACAATGTTTTTCTGAGGTCATAAATCAAGTGAGAAGTAGGCTAATTTTCTCATAGACTTCTATACAATCAGACTTCTTTTTGCAACCAGAGGAGTCGCCCCCTGCTGGCTGTTAGAAAGAATGCAAGTTTAAGGCATTTACACATTGACTTCACTTCTCAGACCTGGAGGTTGCCCACTGCTTTCAGCTCATTGTTTATTTATTTTTTTTGACCCGCAACGTCACTGTTCGCCCCTCACCAACCCTGTTTCCAACTGGAGCAGACTGATGTCTACAGCAAAAAAAAGTTCTGGGAAATCCACTGAACACGATCTGCACCAAAGCAAAGATAGACAAAGTGAATGACTAGCTGGTGAACATAGTGGAGCCATATATCTTTCTCAAGAGTTAGTGGACACCAAAACAAGGCCAACAGAAGAGAGAACATTGTACACTAGTTAAATCCACTTGGTGGAGAGAGCGTGACTCCAAATGAATTAATGCTAATTTTGTTCTATGCTAATGTTGTGCCTGCTGAATGTGTAAATTAGCAACTCTTTGCTAACACGTTATGCATTTCAACTTGATAAGGTACTAATATGTCAATGTTGTGATTATAGCTTGTTGTGCTGCCCCCAAGCAACCAAACAGTTAATTAAAGCAGATTTAAATGAGCGCTGTCGGCCAACAACCTATGACAAATATTATGAAATGAGCACACGATGAATGTTAATGAAACAGGACATTCATTGACACCATGGAGCACTTGAGTGCTTGAAGACCGATAACACGAATACCTGGTGTATAATGAAATCCCATGCTCATTCAATTGATTGCATTATGAAGCTTATAGTGTAATATAAATTACCTGTTGACAGAGTGTCAGAGAAGTGTTGATACAACTATACAGGCATTTTATTATATTGCATTTTAATGGTATTATTAAGCGCTGTAAGACCTCAATAGATAATGTAAATAAATAATATATTAGAAGAAGTCAAACTGCACCGCGTCTGACACATTCATAACCAAAAGCTTATGTATTGCATGGCAGTAGGTTACGTTTTATTTAACAGGTATTCAAGCTGTTGCATCCGCCCACTGTATAGCTATTCATGCACATATAGCATATGGCTACAGATTAGACTGAGAAGGTAATAAAATGATGAAAAGATGTTAGCATTTGAACGAGCAAAGAACAAAGAGCAAGGCTATGATATACAGCACGATGGAGACATATGGTATACGCACGCACACACACACACAGCCTCATAAACTCAAACAATAAAACAAAGCGCTGTGGGAATAGTCTTCCTGTGTTTGCCTGTGGCGACAGTAACATTTGTTAAACAGAAAAGTCTCTTTTGCACATCATGATTATTTCCCATCCTGTCTCAGAACAGAAAAAAAAAAAAATGTCTCCCTTCCTCCCAGCCTCTATCTCGCCGCCTTTTTCCTTTGTTTTCTCCCGCTAATTACAGCTACAGGTGAAAGGACCTGTGTAATAGCCGAGGCTGTTGTGTTGAGGCAATCTGTACAAACCGATTGTTTTTGTCTGACATTCTCACATCTGTTTTACCGTCTCTGTATTTCACACAAATGTCACGCGTAGATTGACGCACGGACAAACTCTCTTTCTCTCACACACACACAATCAGGTAGTTCATTGTAAGGCTACGCACACACCTCGGAGGTTGCAGAGGGATATAGGGAAACGGCGTCAGGTATGGTAGAATGGCAGGTCATTAACTGAACCAGTGAAACATGCGCCGGGCTCTGCTGCTCTGACCTGTCTCGGCAAAGGAGCAGACAGCAGTGTTATCACACACTCCATCGCCCAACCTTGCTAGGACACATACAGATCTAGGGACTGCATGCATCTGTGTGAGACTGTGTGTGGGTGTATTTGTGTGTTTGTGCCTTAAGG
The DNA here is from genome assembly GCA_916701665.1 of Sebastiscus tertius. Lineage (NCBI taxonomy): Eukaryota > Metazoa > Chordata > Actinopteri > Perciformes > Sebastidae > Sebastiscus > Sebastiscus tertius. Next base: position 39,156 of record CAKAOH010022146.1, read on the forward strand.
TTGGCCTTAAGGCATACATGCACTTACCTTGGTCGGTGAGTGTGGAGAGGACGGGGCAGGGCTGGAGTGTTAGTCTTGACCTTGGTGGTTTTTAGTAGTTATGAAAAAGGATTCAGTGCGATGCCTCTAAACCTCGGCGTTGCGACCTTCGCGCTTGTGAATGCTGCGGATGAAAAGCAGGAAAATGGGGAGTTGGTGCACAATAAGTGATTACAGATAGAAAAGGACTTTAGCTTTGTTTAAAAGCCTTTACAAGTATGTTCATGGATGTGAGTGTGATGGATGTGACTTGTTAAGAAACACAATCTTTTCAAAGCCGAGTTGAGGACTGACCCTTAAATTCAGCAGTACAACTCATGTACACAAGAGAAGAAAAAAAATGAAAGGAAAATGTCTGTCTTAGTACAAAACTCCCACCTTGACATGTGGGCTGATAATATTTTATAGGATCTTAAGACATTTTATAATTAATTAATTGCTGTGAGACGGTCAAAATCCAGAGTCTGTGCAAAAATGGATTCTTAAGTGCATTTATTCCGTTACTGCAACAAACCTATATGCAAGAGAAGGACATTTTGTAAAAATAAATACAGACTGCTGAAGCCTCATATTAGCTTTGGCTGAATATAGAATCACCTAGATTGCTGCACAACAACGAGGCAACAAAATGCACGGCAAATAAATATTGTATTAAAGCAGCAGTATGCAAGATTGGAGCAAATTGGATTTGTAAAAGTTGTTTTTATACAACGGTCACTATATCCTAACAATAGTGCATGAGACAGGTAATCTGAAAAAAAAAATCTGCTTCTGTGTCCTCCGGTGCTCCTAATGGCATCTGCAAGATTTCACAGACTGGAAGAAAACAACCAATCAGAGCCGAGCTGGAGTCTGCCGTCTCTGAGCAGCTGTCAATCACTCGCAAACTCCGATCAAGCGGTCAAACTAGGCAGCGCTGATTAAATATGAATCAATATTCTGTTACTGTGATGCCTATTTCTCACCTCAAATGTTTTCAGAAACATCTTGTAGCGTACTGTTTAGCTGTAAAATAAGAAAGTTTGTGACCTGGCAGCCATGTTGAGATCAGTTGAGGAAATACCAAGCACCGCCCACCAGCCGGAGCAAACTTTCTCATTTTACAGCTAAAAGCCTCCGTTGAATGAACAGCCAATAGGAACGCTCTCTCACTCTCTAAAATGACCTGTGATTGTCTCCCGTCACGGGCTAGATTTTGTAAAGCCTGAAAACAGAGCCATGAGGACGTGCAGAAGTCTTGTTATCTCTCAGAGCACTTGAATTACAATATACTGAAAGGTTATTATGGACTTTTTGCCCAATGATACCAAAACTATTCTGCCTACCCCTGTTCTAATATAAATTTAGCTTTACAATATACAAACAAAATCCAAACATATCCTTAAATGAAGGGACATTTTGGATCTTCATCAGGCATGAGTGCATTTTTTTAATTTAATCCATAGAGTCAACAGGTATGAATTAGATAGTTAACTAGCTTGAGATGATTTTCGTTCACCTTCATGTTACAATAGATTAAGTCAAACAATGAAAACAACATGAATAAGAGCACCATTTAAAAGACTGGTTTAAATTCAGGCAGTACAGCAGAAAAGTACCAGCAAACTGGAATCAGAGCTATCTTAAGCTTTTATTAGTGATGTTTCAACCCAACACAGGTCCTCCTCAGGCAAAGTGTCAAGGTCAAAACTATGTTAATAAAAGCTTAAGAGAACTCCAGTGTGTGGGTGATTTTCTATTGTATTCACACTTATCTTTTTAGTATCCAGCACCTACAGCAACTCTATTAGATATTCTCAGATAGATGTGCACAGAACTGTTAACTTCTGCCTTTAACTGTTGCTGTCCATGGTGCTGAAATAGGATCTCACTGTAACACCATCATGACTGGCGGTTTTCTTTTTTTGTCTTTTCCAACTCAGTGTGCACATAACTATGATAATCTTATTTGCTTTATAATTAGGATGGGGCATCCTGTCCTATCACGCCTCTTTGATAAGGGCAAATGATGAATATTTTATGTATGCAGGTCAGAGTGTCAGCGTTAAACAACATAACCATGTTACAGAAAACCACGGCTATTTTGCTCTGACTGTTGTGAGCTTCATTACTATTGATTAAAGGATGAATGTATGATAAAGGACAAAGAAATATATTGGTGGAGAGTGAGTGAAGCAAAAAGAAACAAAGAGAGAAAAAGAATAAACAAAGAAAAGTTGTGAAGCTATACGCAGATGACTAGATAAAAACTCTCTTTTCTCCCTGCTCTCTCCATGACTAAGCACAACTTTGAAGATGATGGTGATGATTTCACATTCAGAATAAAATAGTCTTTCAATTGCCTGAGAAGACTTTGAAAAGAATGAGATTTTGCTCGTAGTTATGGAGACGAGACAGTGGAAAATTGGTATTTTCAAGTTACAAGAAGAGTTGTAAAGCTGCACAGCGAGGGTCCATTTCTGGGTAAGTTGTTTCTCTATATTCTCAGCTCACATTTGAAAGAACAGAGCATTCAATTTATCAAGCAATGACCTTTTCTAAACGCAGAATGTTTGGATGCTTTTTCAGATGATTATGTTTTCACCGTGCCTTTTCACAATGTAAAAATACCGCCACTGCTTTTCCGGTCACCTTCATACGATGGGGCTCAAAATTACCAACAAAATCTAAAGGTTAATGTTAATTTCAGCCCATTAAGCCAGTAGCAAAAATGGAATGAGTCACTGTGGCTGCTTTGAAATCAAATTGACTTCTTAAAGAATATATTATATGTTTTAAGTTAAAAATTGTATTTGTCACCTGCCGCCCACATATTTGTGTTAATTATAATAATATACTCAGACAAATATTCAAAAGTAAGCAATTGAAAAGAAAATTGCAACATGGATTATATAAAGTATATCTATTTTAGAACATAAGCCTGAGGTAGCCTTGGTGTTTGTTTTGTACCTGCATCTGATTGAATGAAATGAAAGAAATAGAGCTTGCTGCATCAAATTGTTTCTGATTGAAAAATGCCATTTTCGTATCGTTCCAATCAAAATACAATGATGTGTGTCGCTGGGTGCATACATCAAGGCTGCATTACCATTACAAGCTGCGGTGGCTCATCATCAGGTAAAGTATTAATTACAGGAGAATGAAAGAAATGCTCCCAGGGGCCCCTCCTGAATGGAGTTTCATGGAGCAAATTAGTGGGCTTTATAGGGGATTCATTTTCTCTCTTTCCCTCTCTCTTATACACCCACATACACAGTCTGTGTCCACGTGTGCAGCCACAGCTGTCACGAAGCTTTGGTTTCACCCCGGCCGACCCTTTGCTTTCATGCCATTGTGTGCTGCCTTTCAATTTCAGTCCGCCCCGCGGTGGACACAAGCCATTTTGGAAACTGCTGAGTATATCGAACTTTTCTGCATGGCTACCGAGGAAGAAAAATCAGCTCATCAGAAAAAGCTCTCTGGGGCTTCCAGACAGGCTGAGACAAGGATTGGTCAATTTACACCTCGAGAAGGTGTTTCACACTTGTGTTGGATAGTTGTCGCCGCGGGGTCTCTCTCTGCAGTTTACCGTCGGTGAATTGCTCTATTAGGAACAACATGGATGAGTCATTTCAATTTCACATTAATTACAGAGTGTAGAAGTTGTGCAACAGAAGGTAATAGATAAGGTAGCCCAGGTATACATGATGCTTGATGATCTCTTTAGTAGCTTTTTGTTCATTTAGATAGGTTTGTCCTTTATTTTATAGCTTTTTAGCAACGCTAGCAGCATGACTCTAGGGATGGCAATGTCAGTCCTCCTCTTTGGACCAGACTTAAAAATCTCAACAACTATCAAATGGATTGATTATATACAGATGTTCATGGTCCCTACTGACTTTTAGGGATCCCCTGAATTTTACTTTATGCCACCATCAGGCCGAAGTTTTCCCACATCCAGTGAAATACCTCAACATCTGCCAGATATATTAACACTTATTTGGGCATAGACATGCATGGTTTCCAGATGATGTGTCCAAAACACTTTGGTGAGCTCCTGACTTTTACTTTAGCGCCTACTTGAGGCTGACATTGTGGTTTTTGTGGTGAGATGTCTCAACAACTATTGGATGGATTGCCATGGATTGCCATAGGTACCGACATTCATGTCCCCTTGAGGATGAACTGTAATAACTTTGGTGGTCCCTTAACTTTTAATCCAGCGCCATCATCATGTCAACATGTGTCTAATACTTTAGTTTATTACTAAATACCATCATCCTCAGCTGCACTTTGTCTTTAGTGCTAATTAGCAATGGCTAACATGCTAATACACTAAGCTGAACAAGGTAAACAGTACACTTGCTAAATATCGACGTGTATCAGCATATTAGCATTTAGTTATTATCTACAGCATAAAGGCCTTTGCACACCAAGTCTGTATTTTTACAATAAACAAGACCTCACGTTGTGTGAATCACGTTTACACACCGAATCTGATCATTAAAGTTTTTGGAACAGGTTAGATTTTCTGCCTTTTTTCACATCCATCAAAAGTCAAAAGAGGGTTGTTTGACCACTCAGAGCCTCCGTCCGTGCAAACAACATCATCCAAAATGGCATCTGATAAACAATCACTTTGTGATTGTCACTTTTGTGACTTTGAGATGCTGAATTTAAAGACAGATTGTGGCAGGTGATTGCAGAACAGCTTGGAATTGGGGATGATTAGGAAAGATTAGACAGTAGTGATTGTGCTTTAGGCAGCTAAACGATAGCTTCTTGCTCCTGTCATTCATTCAGTAGCCCCGTTTTGGACTAGTGCTATCCATTGCACCCATGAAATTTATTCAGTTTCGCCTCAGTTTGGTGTATATTTACACACACACACACACACTATATATACTTTGCCATCTCCACCATGTAAAAGGTTGAGGTTATTTTTCTTTGCTTCTTTGTCTCTCAAACACTGTCTGTAATAAAGTTCACCCAACAGCGGCTGTTTGCAAAGCAAAGACTGGTCTGAATCACTTTTCCATTTTAATCAGTTCAGCTGCTGAAACTGTTACGGCAGATTTGCTCTTTCACCACTGTTTGCTTTTCTCTCCTCCTCATACCACTATTCCCCGTCCGCTCCTATCTGCCACTGTAGATCACCTATTTCTACCCCCAGCTGCTCCGTGATTATATTTTCACTCATAACCCTCCCACATGCCCACACTGCAAACACACGCACACACACACACATATATCTCTCCTTTCCTGTGCCTATCTTAGATTTTGATTTAGGTTTGGCCAGGGCATGTTTGCTTTCTTCCTTGTGCTTAGCAGCCAATACAGAAAAAGAGCAGCATGGTTGATTATTGTTTGTGTGTGTGGGAAGAGCGAATAAAGTAAAGAGAAAGAGACAGAGTCAGGGATGCAGAGATTGCGAGGATTTATTTCATAGACAGAACCTCCTGATGGGATATGCGGTGTTCAGCTTTTTTGTGTCTGACAGGAGGGTTCATAGCCCCACTGTCTTGCTCGAGACCGAAGGAGGTGAAAGACTCATTCATCCACTCACAACCCCCATCTAGCTGGTACCCCTACTGCGGCACCAGACAGTGCGCATAGACTGTGATTTTAGGGGGGTTTTAGATATCATTCACATCGCGGGGTCTCAAGGCATTTTTTGAGTGACATGAAAAATCCATTTATGTGTGTTGGTTGGGAAAGAGAGCTCAGAGGGTTCTAACAAGCTGGTGAAGCATGTCAGATTTTCAAAAGGGCTACCAAAGACAGTAAAAGGTACCAGAGGTTAGAGAGTAAATCTAACAATTTAAAAAAGCTAGAAGACAGAAACGTCAGAAAAAAAATAACTTTGGTGTTTGGGGATTGTGAAGTATGGTTTGCACAACAAGTCCTGCACTTTTATTAAGTGCAGGAATGCAATATTGCAACAACAATTTGGATGGGATTCTAAATAAAACAAAACCAATGTGGTAAAGGCTATATTATTTAACCAGTCCGTTTGCATGAAAAGGCAATGGTGAAAGACACAATAAAGTGCAAAGCAGTTAGCGTGCAATAAGAATGCCTTTCTTGCTTTTGGCGTATCATTTCTACGCCATGTAGTCTGTACTGACTGCAATGTAAACGCCTCTGTGTAAATATGCCACGATCCGAGCTAGTAATGTTGAATAAAAAGTGCTTACAGCGGATGGATGGGTCCAACAAACAAGACTTTCAACCAGGACACCGGTGTTTTGTTTTGAAGTAACGTTAGTGACGTGTTTTCTGTATGCATTGTACTTAGTTTATGTACTTATTTTAAGCCCTACCATGACCTTTTTCCTAAACCTAACTAAGTGGCTTTATTGCCTAAACCTGGGGACATTACCGCAATTTTGTTGCGTGGCGTATACAAATGACACGCAAAAAGCCTAAAATGCATCCTCATGACACGTGGAATGTCCTTGTCATGTCGTGCTATTTATACGCCTTCCTGTGAGACTGGGTTGCATTTAGTAAAATGCTCAAGGCCATGTTTTTTAAGGAATAATTTTGACTGCTCAAATGTGCCAAGAAAGTGGCGAATGATTGTGTGCCCATTTGTATAGAAAAACAATATCTTCAGCCAAATTGGAATTGGAGTTTTCAGGACTCCCCCCCCCACCAACTTAACTTTCTACTATCATTCAAAAGATCTTTTTGAAAAGATGAACTGGATCAGAACACAAAAGCAACCACACCAACCCATTTTCTTACTCTTTTCTTCCCAAACAATGACCTTTGTGAGGACCCTGCCAACTCCAGAACCGATCAGGCAGAGAGTGGTCCGGTGGGGCTGCTGTCTGAGTCTGTGTGTCTGCCAGAGAGCTGTTGCCCTTTTCGCCTACTAGTGCACTTCCATTTGAAGCAGCTGATTGTTGTGGCTGTGCCCGGGGGTCCCACGGAAGAGACATTCAAAGCCGTGCCCTTCTGCTCATTTTACGGCCCACAGACCGCGGCACCATTGATCGGCTACTTGTGCCAACTACATTTGACAAAGCTGCCCTGTGACTCAAATGCTACAACCTGTTCTGACTTGACTATGAGAAGCAAAGAACCGAAGCAGAGCCGCATTGAGCCCCCAGACTGCATGTGTTTTATGATTGTTTATCTGGGACGGCTAAGAGAAGCAGCAAGCATTTCAGAATAATAACATAAACTTGGCTGCGCTAAGCTTGTTTAGACAATCATAAATATAAAGTAACTTCTTCTTCTGTTTTCACTATTTGTCATGGACTGTGTGCTTATCTTACCAAGAGAGATAAAGGTGTAGGGACATCGCTTCAAGCAGCGGAAAACAAACAGCAACAAAAAAAAAGCATAATTACTGTGACTACTGTGAAAAAAGCATAATTGGTTTCCATCCTTGTGGTTATCTCACATGAAGATGGATGCCAAGATTTGCTGAGAGGATAGCCAACGTCTCTGCACTGGTGGATATGGAGAAAGAGAGACAGAACAAGAAAGGAAGGAAGAAAGAAAAAAACAAACAAACAAAGATTTGACTAGTGTTTCGCTGTGGGAGCTCTGTGGTAAAGTCCTTGTCCTTTTGAAGCTTTGTGCGAGACTCCAGAAGTCTTTGGAACATGCAGGATTTAAATACGATCTGAGAGTGCTTGTTACCCCTTGTGGGAAAGGACCTGATGTCCTAAGTCACGCCACAGCAAGACAGAAAGACAGAGACAGAGGAAGATAAAAAACAGGAAGAGCTAGAGGAAGATTAGAGTAGCAGAGAGAAAAATCTGAGAGTGCAGGAAAAAGAGGGGAAAAAAAAGAAAGTTGAAAGAGAAAGATAACACTCAATAGAATATTCATGAACCCTGCCTCATATTCATTCATGCTCAGCTGCTGGTGATGATGGGACCTTGGCACCAGAGCTCCTGCTTTCTGATAAGTATGCTTTCACATGCTCCCACCCACCCTATAGCTCTCCCATGACCCCAGCATTCTGGCTCCCTAATCCTCAACCTCCGTTTGGATCCCCAGCTATAGGGACCAAACCGTCTTCTTCCCCAGAAGCCTCCGAGGCTCCTGAGCTGCGCTTACTGTGTGTAATATGATCATGCTGGAGCAGAGTCCTCCACCACTGAGGACAGCTTGCTGTGGAGATAATTTCAGACTGAAGGAAATGTCAAATTTTTTCCTCTTACATGACTGACTGGATCGGGATGTGCATGTAATGGGTAGTGGATGAAACACACCAGTAAACTAGTAGAAACCATGACCAAACCATGAGTTTAATACACAGGAGTACTTACCAAACCTTTCCTCATACGGCGGTTCGTATAATATCTTACGAAAAGTTATTCCTCAGTTTTTGTATGTTCTCCTACTAATGTCCAGCAATACATGACATACGTGTCAATTTTTGCTCCAGTCTTCTCAAAATAACTACTTAGTTGGGTTTAGGCAACACATCTACTTAGTTGGGTTGAGGCAACACAACTACTTAGTTGGGTTTAGGCAACACATCTACTTAGTTGGGTTTAGGCAACACAACTACTTAGTTGGGTTTAGGCAACACAACATCTTAGTTGGGTTTAGGCAACACAGCTACTTAGTTGGGTTTAGGCAACGCAACTACTTAGTTGGGTTGAGGCAACACAGCTACTTAGTTGGGTTTAGGCAACGCAACTACTTAGTTGGGTTTAGGCAACAAAACTACTTAGTTGGGTTTAGGCAACGCAACTACTTAGTTGGGTTTAGGGAACACAACTACTTAGTTGGGTTTAGGCAACACAACTACTTAGTTCAGTTTAGGCAACAAAACTACTTATGTAGGTTAAAGAAAAGATCAACTTCATTAGGTTTAGACAACAAAACTACTTAATTAGGTTTTTAGAAAATATCGATTTGGTTAAGTTTAGGCAAGAAAACTACTTAGTTAGCTTTAGGCAACAAAACCACTTAGTTAGGTTTAGGAATAGATTAACTTGGTTAGGTTCAGGCAACAAACTACTTAGTTAGGTTTAAGAAAAGATCATGGTTTGGGTTAAAATAACTACGGAAGTGGCGTACCTTAAGTACAGAAGTTACGTGACAAATAAAGCAATGTTGACTTCTAGTTTCACGCGAAGTACGAACACCGGTCTCCTGGGCGAAAGTTCGATGCATTTTGACCAACCCATCAAGCTTTTGTCACTCTTTATACTTTCTGGTTCATAATTATATGGATTACATACAAATTAATTTTGTATGTATTTGTATAAGAATTACAGTGCATTACTTTTCATAGGTAGGCCATTGCTACAAATGGTGTATGAGAACAGCCTGACTTACTGCAGTGGTATCATGAGTATTTGTTGTGGTGCTGGAATTCAATTATATGTGTGTTTCGCCTTGGTGTTCTTTTTCTGCAAGTTAATGTGCTTTCACCTTGGCTTAAGACCATCTCCACACTTCTTAACCACTTGAAATGCAAAGTTTCCATATCAGCATCATCTGGAAACAGAAGCTATAAGTCAATATTCCACAAAAGTTGTTCCTACAATTTCTCCAGGGATCCAGTGTGGGGATGTAGGATGCAAAAGGTTACGCTGGTCTCAGCTACCGAGATGACCCCATCTCTGGCACTGCACTAGAGTCAGGGTTGTTTGTTAATGAGAATCATAGCAGAAAAAAAGAAAGATACTTCTGTTATGCTCATATCTGGTGTCACAATCTATTGATGGTGCTTTGGCAAAGGTATAGACTGTATAATAGAGGTGCTGCAGTTTGCTGTACATACATTATAACATAACAGCCTACATGCACACAAGAAAATGTTATACAGCATACAATTCCATTTCCAACACCATGCAGGCTGACTTTACAAGAGCACACTGTCAGCAAACAGTTTTTGCAAGCAGTAGCCTGTAAAACATACTGACATAAGCAACACATCTATAGAAGTTTTTGCAACAATTTGGATTGAGTACAAAATAAGAGAGGCAGCAGATTTCCCACATATTATATTCTCTTATATTTGATAAATAATGGGAGACTTTGGTTGGTTTGCTGCGACATCTCTTTAGGGTGCTTAAGCCTGTCCCAACTGTGTTGCCTCCAGTCAGCTGGATAACAAGCATTCAACTGCAAAACATGTTTTGAAATCCTTCAATTAGGCACCCTGATAATTCAGATGCTCTTCCTCTGTGGCGTCCTTATTTCAGCCCAGTATCCCTGGGAATTATGTCCATATTTGACAGATTAAACAATGTAAAGTGGTCACATACGTCCAAAATACATAGCAGGCTGGTGCTGGACCAGTAAAAGACAGCAATGCAACATGTAGAAGAAGGTCCACACACTATAGCTCCCTTTAAGTGCAGTCTTAGTTAGTGACGTTTCGAGCAGAAGTTCTTCTTCAGACTTAATCAATCTGCACAGAGACGCCATTTTAAAAGGGTAAATGCTCTGGTCACATGATAGTCACATGATACCACCAGTGACCCAAATGTCCCACAGACCGTCACAGTTTAGGCAACAAAACTACCTCGTTAGGGTTAAGAAAGGATCGACTTCATTAGGTTTAGGAAAAAAACTACTTAGTTGAGTTTAGGCAACACAACTACATAATTAGATTTAAGAAAAGCTTGACTTGGTTAGGTTAGGTTTAGGCAAGAAAACTATTTAGTTAAGTTTAGGCAACACAACTACTTAATTGGGTTTAAGAAAATATTGACTTGGTTAGGTTTAGGCAACAAAACTACTTGATTAGGTTTCAGAAAAAAATCGTTTTGGTTAGGTTTAGGCAACAACACTACTTCGTTAGATTTAGGCAACAAAACTACTTAAATAGGTTAAGGAAAAGATTGCGGTTTGGGTTAAAATAACACTGGAAGGTAATGTTACATGTATATTAAGAACAACACATATATACATAATACACAACAATATTTGATGGATTAACCCCAATTTAAGTGACCATAACCACCGTAAGAACCATCATCTTTCCCCAACCTCATATACACTGGAGTGTCATATAGATATTGAAGAAAGAATGCATTATAAAACTGTTTGCAATGAACATAATCCAAAGTTTTGCAGAAACAACCAATATCAATCCTTCCTTTCATTGCTAATATCAACCATTGCTTCCGTCTGTGCAGAGTATTAAAAAAAAGGCTTTATGTATGAGGTATGACTACATTTAAGCTAGGCTACACATGTAACAACTTCCATTACACAAGGTTAGGATAAGAGTGCTGTTGCTCCTCATGTGTAGCCACAACCTCACTTTCCTCTTACACCCAGGAGCTTTTCAGTCTATCTGGAATATCATGATGTCTGGAAACAGACTGGTTAACACATTTTATTACAGGGGACCTATCTTTGTGTGAACATCAAAAACCACTACCTTACCCGCATAATTGAACCCCCTTACAATGTCGCAGGCGCCTTGTTTGAAAGAGGCCTAAGTAGACACTGATCCCATCAACAACACCTGCCTCTGGTTGGCTCCTCTTCACAACACACCAGCCTATTCAACATCACTCTCCCTTTCATTCCCATTTTATGCACCGTCTGACTCCAGCATTCACTCTTATTCAGCTCCTCTCCTCTTTCGATGCTGCCAGCGCCATTCACGCTGCTTCATGTACATGTGTCACCATGGCAACTGGCAAATAGAGCTGTATAGCATCGTTCAACTTTTGTGGTAGACATGTTATTTGCAAAACGCTCTGGATGGATGCCAGGCAATGTCAATACACAGTCATATCTGGGGAGAAAAGGGTGTCTTTACACAAACCTTTATTATCTACCTAATCTGTTGTAGCTTTATGTTCTCACAGATAATGAAGTTTGAGGAAAAAGTTCAGACATCATCAGTGGCGAATTTCTTTTGCCCACATGCCCAGTATCAATCCAGCAACTCTACATCTCTAATCCCTACATGTGTTTGAATCATAAACATAGGGAATAGTTTATGTTTGTGGGGATGATTAAAGCATCCAGATATTTAATTTATCTGTCTGAGTCTGCTGATGTGCTGCCTGCAGTGTGATGTCTGTTCTTTGAAGCATCAGTCCTGTGCAGGTGCAGTCTATTCCCCCTATTAACATTGGAGTTTCATCCATAATAGTGATGGCCTGCTCTGAAAGATGAGCATCTGCATGGTTGGAAAGCAGATGAGCTGAAGTTAAGCGTTTATCAGAGATTTTTCATTTTTTGGCTGGTGGCCTTCATGAAAGTACACTCTTGGCATACAAGAAATTATATTAATAGACTATTCAGCATCTGAATGAGACGCAACCCGCTTTCAACTAGTGCCATTGTAAACACATCCGTGTCATTATTTGATGCTCAGAGCAACTGATGTGGTATTAAGAGCGAGAAGTCTTTTAAGGGCGGAAGGAAGGGGGGGGGTGGATGGAGATAAACAAATGCAGGACTTTTACTCGGGGGGTCGATGTTTGTGTCCCATGTGAAACCAAAAGTTGAGTAATTTTTACCGATGACATTATATCACGTAATGTCATGTCATGTGACCTGACATTACATCAGTAACTTAGGTTATATTAAAAGCATACTTTTTGTTGCCTAAACCTAACCGCCACCGTTTCACAATTTTAACCACATGTTACAACGATAGACTGTATAAGAAGTGGACGTAGCCACCATAACGTCACCAGTTGGTTTGTGGACTGCCGTTTTGAAGCTTCTAGTTTGGCATTTTGTCCGTCGCCATTTTGATTTTTTTGCAACCAGAAGTGACACAAGAGGGTGGAGCTAAGTACAACCAAACACTGAATAAGACATTTCTTTGGCAACCAAAATGTTACAACTAACTTTCATGGACTGAAAAACACACTGTGAAAGGGTTCTAAGACAAAAACATGGACAACACCCAGACCGGACAACGCCGTGGTAGAATCAAAAGGTAGCCACGTCCTAGAGCATACCCTGCTTTATGGTATAATTTACCCTAAATGGGACCATAATTTACTAAATGAACATCATGCTGTATTGAAGAAGACCTGAAACTAGCGATTGAGACCATAAACTCATGTTTACAATGTTTACTGAGGTAATAAATCAAGTGAGAAGTAGGCTCATTTTCTAATAGACTTCTATACAATCAGACTTCTTCTTGCAACCAGAGGAGTGCCCCCTGCTGGCCATTATAAAGAACGCAATTTTAAGGCACTTCCACATTGGCTTCACTTTTCAGACCCGGAGGAAGCCCACTGTTTACTCACATGCGAACCTTCAGCGTCAAGATACTACAAAAAAGGCTGGGGGGCTTCTGCCCAAGTGGCAAAATATGACAAGTCTGGATGAGATCATGTTGGCAGAGCAGTGCTTTGAGCTAAATGACAACATGCTTGCAGTGACATTGCTAACATACTGATATAACCATATTCACCATGTTCACCATTCAGTGTGTTAGCATGCTAACTTTAGCTAATTTGTTTTGCAGGGTCATGCAGGTTTGGTCATGAACATATTGAACAAATTTAAGTGTTGACCTGATCATGGAACTAGACGAAAAGTTAAGGGATCACTAAAGTTCTTAAAATTCATCCTGAGGGGGGCATGAATATGTGAATCAAATTTCATGACAATCCATCCGATAGTTGTTGAGACACATCTCACTAAACAAAAAAATCAATCTCCTTTTAAATCTGTATTCACCTCAGCTGTTGTCAGACAGACCTAGTAGGCATCGTCTCATCCTCAAATAAACACACGCTCACCACATTTTCTAGTTAGAGCACCGCACAATTTAATCCTCAACTTTGGCTCGCGGTGTCAATACAAGTGTGATCTAAAAAATAATAATAACTGTAGGCTTTATGTCCAGTTGACATATTGCTGATTGCAAAGGGCTCAATTGAGATTACAGCCTGTGGCACAGATGTAATTGATTTGCCGGGAACCTCCGAACAACATCCACCACAAAGTTCAAGCTTGTGAGTCGCTATATGAATTGATCAAACTCAGACGTCTGTGCAGGCTTCCCCGGCTAAAACCTCCTGTGTCACCTTAAACAACCACCCCGTGTGACTCCTCTGTATTGACATGCATCCGAGGCATCGGGGCTTCTCCCTCGTTTACGATCCAGGTCTGACAGAAGCGCTCCCCCTCACTCATCATCTGTCTCCGTCAATGACGTTCATGTGATCGCAGGCAAACCGGCCCGTTGCTGTTGAGGTTGATTAAAGCGGCATCAAAGTCTCAGCCTCTGGCTTTGAATACATCACATGTCAGCTTATGTGAGAGTTGTAGTGAATAATAGCCCTCGCTTAAACATCCCTCTTCAATCTAAGATGGAAAATGCATCCTCACCAACAATATAATCTCTTCGAGTCCAGCCCAATTAATTTCTCCTTGTAAACTTTGCAGAAAGTTTTTAGCTAGTTTGTATTCCGAGCCTATTCATTAGCTGGATCGAGTGACTTGAAAACACTCTTCTTTTAATTGTTTCTGTTTGATTCCCACCAAAGCAGGATCTGTAATTAAAAGAGACACAGACAGAGAGGAGATAAATTGAGTGTTTAACTGCCAAAGTGATCTTCAAAGTGCCCAAACAAGTAGAGGAAGTAAAGGCTAAGGAAGAGACTTCCAGGCCTCTTCGCTGATACTAACTTTGTTCGCTCAAAACTACACAATAAAGACTTGCAAGCATGAAATGTATACACATAATGCCATATTCATGTTTGTAGAAATATCACGGGGAAAGTAATTCACCCAGACTGAATGCTTGTCAACTGGACAAAAAAAACTCAACTTTAAATATGTTCTTTTCTTTAACTTTCAGCCTGGAAATAGGGGAGAGCGGGGTCAGTTGGGAAGGGGCACAATGCCTTTTTAGCTAGTTAGCTTAGTTAGAAAGCAACTATGCCATTCACCATGCTTATTCTCATCCAGACCCTCTTCACTTTCAACCTCAAAGAGGAGACCTTCTGACTATTCCTCACTTTTTATTCACAGTTTTGAAATATCCAGCATGTAAGTACATTTTTGGCCATTTTGTTATTTTTCTTCTACCACATTGTTTTTAGTTATGCGACATACAAAATAACATATTGTTGGAAAGCTTATTTTCTGGCCTTTCAGTTGATGCAAAAGTTTTACCTGTCTGAATTTTTGTTGGTAGATAGCAGAGGAGTCCAAAGTGTGTCTGCTCTCCCTGGGACGGTTGGGACAGTATTGCTTATATTTCCTACCTTTTTAACAATCAACAAAAAAGCAGACAAAAACAAGACAACCCTTACAAAAAAAGAAGTATACTTCAAGTTTATTTTATGAAATAACATAGGTATGGTTCAAGTATAATCCCAAGTATACTTTATGTAATAAGTATACTAATATCAATATACTACTGTAATACTTGTAAGTGTACTACTTCAATACTTCTTGGGACTAAATTGGCCTAATTTGTAGTTTATAAAAGTATACTTTTAAGTATACTTTAAATGTAAGAGTAGTAAACTTTGAGTACATAATCCAAGTTGTTTTTTGTATTGCAACTATAATATGAACTATACTACAAGTGAACTTATAGGTATACTATTGGTTTACTAGTTATATACTTGTAGCCCACTTTTTAGTTAAAGAAAGTACACTTTCCAAAACTACCTAGCCAGATATACTTATACTTTTCTGTAAACTTTTCAGTATAAGCCAAGTATACTTGGACTTTTCTGTATACTGGCCAAGTACATTTAAGTATACTTAAGTATAATTTTGTTAAGTATATCTCTGATAAGTACATAAAAAGTCAACTGAAATCATACTCTCCTACTTAAGTTTAAAAGAAGTATACTAATGGCATACTTGAATAAACTTATTTTTTGAAAGATTTTACCTAATTGAACTAGAATGGCACTCGGAGAGCGCAGACCTCTGCCCCTCTCCTCGTGCAGCTTGCGCATTCATCCTTTTTTACTCAAGTGGCAGCCAGTCAGAAACCCCCCTAATTTATGAAAATATAATAATTTTACAAACGTTTTCTTTTTCTCCAAAAAATGTTTAAACATATGACACTGTAAATATTAGATCTCCAAATGTAGACTGCAATTTTTCATTACTTTTCAAGTGGTAGGTTATTTGGTGTCGATACGAAAATGTCCGCTAATCATAAAAATTTTTCCACCCGGACAGCAAAGTCTGATGCACACAGGGATCATCAAGTACTGCCAACATGCTGGAGCTGTACAGTACATGAACTGTTGCAACTACAGCAAAAATAAATGAAATATCCTCTAAAACTGTATTTTAATCATTTGTTATCTTCATGTGTCGCTGCAGTAACTTCGCATAATAGCATTAAATCTGACATCGCTATCGTCGGGCAGCGTGCCACCGGCCCAGGTCCATTTTCCATGTTACACAGATAACCATGTTCACACAGTGACAATATCCTGTTACACATATTTTTGCCCACCACCATCAAAGCGGCGTTATCTCTCCGCTGACCCACAGGCTGACCTGCTCTGTTAACCGGTTATGCTGAAAAGTGCTGAGTGGTCGTTTCCTACAAATGGGATTTCCTTATCTCCAGTCTGAGAGTATTCTGTCACCGGCAATAGATGACTCTCTCCGTTTTGCGCTGTAATTCATTTCCTGGCTTTCTCTTTGCCTTGCATTCTTCCTCTCTGACAGGTGAGGAAGATAAAATAGCGTGAGCCCGTCGTGTGCTGATGGCTGCTGAGGATCTCAACTTCACAAGGAATAGATAAAGTCGACGCAACAAGCCTCTGTTGGTGTCTTTAAAAGCTAAGTTGGAAACAGACTTACAGATAGCATCCAAATTTGATTTTATAATTAAAAATTGATACACATTTTCAATTATTTAACATGCAAATTAGGGAGATAAGTTTTAATTTTAAAACTCTAAAAGAGCCTCTGCAGTGCTATCAGCGCTACTGATTTATGCTTGTATGCTAATCGCCTGTGTTTAGAATTTGCATTCTGCAAGAATTACACTTATCAAGTACCACACACACACACACACACTGGCATTGGCGTCAGTATGGCGGCCTGTTGGTGAAGCCTCTGGGCCCAGTGCCAGCAGAGTACCATCTCATTATCTCCAGTTACACACATACAGTGGAACTGGTGGGAAACGTTCAATTCATCGCAACAGTTGTAAGTGACGGATGAAGTCGGGACATACTGCACAAACAGCAGCAGCCGGTACAGAATGGCATAATGGATGGCGATGCAAGCTGTGGTAAACGTCCATTTTTCTCTCTCAGAACTCATTCTTCTGACAACTTGGACACACTCGCGTTTACAATCCGTCTGTTTGGGGAAATATCCATCTGAGAAAGAGTGACGGGAAAGCTGCTGGTATGAGATTTTATGTTTTCAAAAACCGGACGTGAAGGAAATGTATTACACAGTGAACAAAGCATATGTCCTTGTTGTGAGTTCCAGTCTGACAGAAGAAGAAGAAAAAAAGAAAAGTAGTCATGGCTGAACATACAGTAGAGTGCTTTAATAGTGTAGATAATTCTGTTCTTTCCTCACTCATGTCCTTGGCAGTATTGCAGTTAATCATGTCGACACTGCTCTTGCAGCAAGCCCGGGATGCAGCAGACAAGAGCCCCCTTCGCTAAAGTTGGCGGTCAAGGTCATTAGCGAGTCATTAGAACCTCCTCCTCGCACATTTTTCAACTCTTTAATGATGCGTGCATGCACCTGTCAACAGACGGAGAGAGCGGCGTGAAAAATCACACGTCTCATTTTCTGACCTCCTCCCGAGCTCTCGCTCTTTAAACTCCTCGTCTCCACCCATCCATTAACGCCACATCTCTGCTCTGTAATGTTGACTAGGCACAATATCTTTTTGACATTGATTCCAGTGATTTGAATCCTCCAACTCGTGACACAAATTACCTGCAATTTACAGCCAAGCCCCATCCATTTCCCTCATAATATGCTCCAGTGATAATTCAATGTTCCTTCTGTCTCTTTCTCTTTTTTCCCCCTCGTCTCTGTTCTTTGTTCTCCTCAAACCCCCTTTTCTCCCTCTCTTTTCAGTCTCCTTGCACTCGCACCTTTACTGCATTACGATTTATGGCCTGGGCTCAGCTGTTCCTCGCAGGCAAAAAGAAAGCCTATGCAAGCACAGAGTGAACTCGGACAAAGTCTAACACCTTCCTTTTGAACGGGCGGCGGGACGTAAAGCTGAAAATGAAGTGTCAGCCCTGCCACTTAAACAGACAAAGGCTGGATCCATCAATACTCAGCAAAAGATAATGTTGGCATACATCACAGGAAAAGGCCTATTTTACTGTAATACCCAGGGTATTTGTTCGTCCTCTGGTTTGAAAAACTCCCTAAATTGATCCGCTTCTCCTCAAAGGCTCTTCGACGGGAGAGAAAGAAAGAAAATGTTGGCGCTTGGCTGGGGGATACTGTCAAGTTTTGAGGGGAGGGTTTTTTTTCATCCCTCCATCCATCCAAAGTTAAAAGCAATTCGATGGTTGATTCAACTTGTGACAGCATAAATCCTGACCATTGTTTCCCCCAAGGAGAAAATTCAAGACTACATCAAATAGCATCACATCAGACGCATCCCTCCCCACACACCAAATTTCAGGCTCTCTTGGAAAGGAAAAAAAAAAGGGGGTTGGACTGTGTCACAAACCATTGAGTGGAAAATGTCGTTTGTCATTTCAGTGTCTGCAGGTAGAAGCCTTACAGATATGGCACTTCAAGAATGGAGGTTCCAATCACCTCTGAAATGGAATTATGGAGCACTTCACAGCTCACTGGCATTTGAGCGCTTTCAGCAATATGCAATGAACGGGAGGACGTTTAGACAGCTAGAAAACGATAAAGACACCACTATAGGCAGAGAAAGAGAATGCACATTAAGGATTCTTGCTATAACCCTCTCTTCTCTGTCTGTTGTTCTCACCTCAGTCTTCTTTTCTTTCATCAAATTGCAGTATCTCTAACATGGATTGTGATTGAGACCTTATGATCTTCAAAGTCACGGTGTCGATATAAGACTTGAAACGTGACTTGGACTTGCAAAAAATGATTGTGAGCATCTCTGCTTTTTTAATTCATGAAAGTATACTTTGTTTACTTTAACTTATTTAGCCAATGAATTGTGTATTACATAAAGAGACTTGCTTCTTTTGCTATTTGACTTGATGATTTGTGATGAGATTATTAATAAACTAATAAAAATGTGTTGTTCTCGCATGCCTCTACGGTGAACGGATAATCAAAAAAAATTATGAATTCAAGTAAATTCATATCAAAACATATTTTTTAAACTCTCTCTCACTATAATAGGCTACTTTATCAAAAAGTAAGCACGACTACAAGCCAAGTGTTCTTTTCTGTAGGCCTGTAAGGTAAGAATACTTAGACTTTTCTGTATACTTGTCAGTATAAGGGTTAGGGTTAGACTTGAATACACTTCATTTTGGTAAGGGTAGTGTGCTGAGGAATACAGATATGTGGGGAAAAACTGAGGAGAGAAACTTCTGTGATGGAGTGGTTTGTTTGTTTAGGCGACCATCTTGAGTTTGTTAGATAAACTTTTCTCATCAGAAAACAAGCAACTGAATATTCAAAGCGTTTTCAACGGTTCCTTTGACTGATGAAAAAACTATAAATACACTCAAGGAAATGACATTTCTCTGACCTTCAAGTATACTGATTAAAAAGAAATATGTCTCCTAAGAGAGTAAAAAAGATGGAGACAGCGTAGAAGATGGTGAAGGTATGATCAAAGATGAGCAGAAGATAAGAGAAATGACTGCAGTTAAAGAAACCATCGGCGTTGCAGACTGGGAACAATACACCGAATCTAACGGACCCCATTTAAATGATAATGAAATTGGGAAATTGGGTCCAGCTCGGCTCACAAAGTCCACAAAAAACAATCTCGAGGGAGAATTTAACACAATCATATTAAAGACGTGTGCAGAGGGAGATTCGGCAGTAAACAGACCGCTTGACATTTCTATTTTCATTTTGGGTTGACCTGTAATTTCCTGCCAAACAACCTAATGAAGAAAAAAGAGGTTACATTATGTCTGTGTTCAGTCAATGCAGATCTTATTGGAGACAATACTGTAAGCACAAGCATTAAAGGTTCATCTCTTTTCATATGCTTCTATTATTTTTTTGTATTTTCAACAATTGGTTGTTTGTTCACCTATAGAAGTTTGGCTTACTAAGATCGATTTGATGTATAGTTCTGTATACGTAGAAGCATTAAAGTGATGAAATGTCTCAGGTCAATAGCTGGCAGACCTGCGCTTTCATTGCACTTAAAATATTGCAGCAATACTATAGACCAGGAGGATTCTACTTGAATAGTTGTTGATTGAAGTGCTGATGTGTTGTGCGTGTGTGTGTGTGTGTGTGTGTGTGCTCTAAGTGAAAAAGAGAATGATAGAGTTGGCGTGTATATTGCTATTGTGAGACTTGAGTCTTCACACACACACAAACACACACACACAACTTTAATCTCCATCTAACAGTTTGCCCCTGCCTGATATTGTTATGCTTTACAACCAGCAATCAATCTGTGGAGAGCCAGAGCTGGTTTCAGCACCAAAGGGATTAAAGTGACCGTCCAATTTAAGTTTTAGTATTCTACTGTCGTGGCCAAAAGTAACAACTCAATACCAATGTGATTTTTATATGACCTTACTACTAGATCTGTTTCCAAATGAGCCATAACACTTTCTCCTAAACCCATTTGTAAAATAGTTGCTTTGTAAATCAAAATATCTCTTATTGCTGAGCATACTCGTGCTCTCATTTGCTTTCTTGGTCTGCCCTTCCTTCTCGCTTGCAGATGTGTACTGCTGTTTCAATGTAGGAGTGATGGAGGAGGCAGCTAGTCTCAGAGTTGACTCATCCGAACCTTGTCTCAACCGCATGCTCCAACTGCTCTTCGCTTCCGCCCCTGACTGACTCCACGAGGAGATTTTAATGACTCGAGTCGTGGATTGTCTCCGGTACGGCATGTGGTGACCCATCAGGAGGACTTAATGAGTGGTGAGAGGGTGAGTAAGATACGAGGAGGTTTGGGGTTACGGGGGTATCATCTAGTGAGAGTGAGAAGTCAGAGAGCTGAAACTTCATCACAGAACTGCTGTAGATGCAAAGTGGTATGGATCCATAGAGGTGTATGGTAAATGTAGCATACAGAGGTAAGAGGAGTTTCAATTTTTATGCAACAAAGCTGGAGGTGGCCTGTATATTCAGTGATGGAATGCAAGTTTAGTCAGGGCACTTACGTAAAAAAAAATTGACCATTTATAACAACTAGCAATACAGTTAGATTTGGTGGAAAAATACTTTACTCTTCGAGGGAGCTCTCAAAGAACCTGAGCAGCAGTGGGGATTCTGCTGAGAGAGCTAATACCTCCTCAACAAACACATAAATGAACATGAATCTTAGTTAAATGAACAATAGGCCTAGCAAGAATACAGCTCATAAGGAGGGTTTGGGTGGTGGAGCAAGCTGGGCCATCAAACAGCGTTGGCATGAGCATATATCAGCAGAGTAAAAGTGTAAAAGCGACAAGTTTCAGGTTATAATAGCTGCATTTAACTGCATGCATATAATTGGACATGAGTGGCTACATGACATCTAATGGCAACTGTGATAAGCATGCATCTTTAAAAAATGACAACTTTTCATTAGCTAACAAAAACAGCTCTGATTTTAGCTTTGTCACAACATTTCACTTGTTTAATTGGCTCACATCACATCAGGTGATCATGTCATTTTTAGTTTTAATGGTTTATTTAGCATAAGAATGAGAATAATTCTCTCAGTGCTAAAAGAAACACGCAATCCTTCAGTTTGTCTCGCGCACATAGCCGCCTTAGGTTTGGCATAACCCGTTAAAGTTACAATCTCGAAGATCTCCGTTTTGTTCTCTCTATGGCGGCAGCTATTGGCGATAAGTGGCAACTGCAGGTGTGTTTTTGGGTCTCACTACCCAGAGATCCAAACAGTGTGCGAGGCTTGTGATTTTTCCCGGGAATGTCACCACAGACTCCCAGCTCTTATTACTGTAAAAGCAAGGGCGTTCATCAGTGGGCCACAGGCTCAATCACCATTGAGTAAATTGGGTAAATACAAGACTTTCAACCAGAAGACCACTGTTCCATGTCACATATGAAACTAAAAGTAATGTTGACTTATTTTGTCACGTCAGTTGTTAGTCACGTGACTCGTCTGCCTCGCTAGTCATTAGTCAGTGAATTTAACGTCAACCACGACTGTTTCCTAACCCTAACGGAACCACTAATTAGTACTAGCCTGGTTACAGACCTCAGAATTTCCACCCTCATCTCAGATTTAGGGAATTAAAAATGGAGATGTCATCTTCCCACAGAGCAAGCGAGCTACGTCCTACATCCATGAAAAATATCAACAGAAAAATGTCACCAAACGTGGAAAAGATTGATGCAGCTGCACGAGTTGTTGCAAACAGACTTACAGCAATGGCAACTCTTAAATCGACATTTCATTGGTCAGCTGCTCCAAGGAAACGCTATTGTAGCTCGCATGCCAACTGAAAATTAATTCAGCGGGACAGATACGTCACTCATCACTTATTGGATGGGGCAGAACAAACACCCCCTCAACAGGACATTGGCCAACCGGAACACAATGCCAGAAAGCCAACATGACTGAAGTAAAACAAAATGGCAATTCAGTCTGATTATCAGGCAACATTAGTACAACCTTAATGGTGAAATCCACCCTAAAACATCGTCATCAGTTTATAGGTGTTACTTGCAATAATGTTGGATGTGGCTTTCAGTTAATGTATTGGTGAGTGCAATCTCTAAAAATGGATGATGCGTGGTTTGGTTTAACCCAGGCCAAGGCAGGAATGAGGATAAGTACACGTGATTGTACTCTTTTTTTGAAGTCCAGTAAAAAGCGTGACGATACACTCAGACCAGCTAAAAACCCACACTTATGCAAAGCAGCCAGACATCATATCTATTCTGAGGAAGCACACAATGTGGAGTCTGGCTTTCAGTTGTCAGAATGGTAAATGCTTCTGCTAGACGGTAGAATTCCATTATAGTTGTAGTATCTGTTCATGATTTCAAACCTGGAAAGTTGAGGGGCCCCTGGCATTACCCAAGGTGCATCTGACTTAATTTTCACCTCAGAAACACAAATGGGACATTTCCTCTCCAGAGAAACAAAACAGAAGACACAGCAGGGCACAGTGTGGAGAATATAAAGTACCTGAACAGGGGGATGGCATTTAACTCAAGACTTGGCTGTCAACAGTAGAGGCCCAATCCTCCAAATAATGTGTCTTCACATTTCCATTTTTATGAGAAGAGTGATAACATTTTTAAACTGGATTTTAATCTAGTTGGGTGGATGCTGGACTTTTTGACTGATAGGTCCCAATGTGTGAGGCTCTTTTTCCAATCAGCTGCCCTGGTTCTCCTCAAGGCTGCAGTCTCTCTCCACTACTATACATTCTTCTGTCGCAGTAACCATACAAACAGACACATTATCAAATATGCGCTTGATTCTGTGATCAGAAATCTTCTTGAAGGGGAGGAGCATCAGCATGGGCCTGTGGTCGGTGACTTTGTATCTTGGAGTGATGACTCCTTCCTTCAATTAAATGTTTGACATGTAATTTTTAGAAAGACTACTAACAACAATCAGAGGAGCTGGCATCGAGTTGGTGGATAGCTGTAAATACTTGGGCATTGTGCTTGAGAACAAACTGTGTTTTGAATCCCATGCTGCTTCCACAACAATGCCCAATTTTTGAAGAAAATCTGTTCTTTTAATGTCTCCTCCGAGATGATGACTCACTTTTATAATAGTTTTATTGAATAAGTTTTAATGTTCTGTATTCTTGCTTGGAATGGGAGCTTGACTTTGGCCAACAAAAACTAGGCTCGGTAGCCTCATCAAAGTGGCTAGCAAGATTTCAGGGAGGGGTCAAGTCCAGTTTACAGACCTGTATAACAAGCAGGTGCTTAGGAAGGTTACTTCCCTTCCTGGTCACCTAAAAATGTCTTATTCAGCATTTGGTTGCACTTAGCTCCTTCCTTTTGTGTCACGTCTGGTTGCAAAAAAATAAGATGGCAACGGCCAAAAACCAAGATGACGATGGCCAAAATGCAGAGCTCGAGGCTTCAAAAACCGCAGTCCACAAACCTTTTGGTGACGTCACGGTGACTACGTTCACTTCTTATATACAGTCCGTGGCTAAATGACAGATAGATTGCTCATTTGCACAGATGACTTAGACTGTTTACTTGTACTTCAGAACCTCCTGCTGAACCACTCTGTAAACTATGTCCTGTTGTTTGTTGTTGCTGTCCATCAGTGTTTAGAGTTTTGTCTGTAACCTGGCTGCAAAATAATTTTCTTGTAAGAGACAATAACGATATTCTGAACTTTGAACATAACATGTCTTTCATATTAGAATTATTTCAGACATCTGAACCTTTGCCAAATGTCAGTTTAGCTCTACAAAACATTTTTATCTTTATGTTCACTTTACTTAAGTTATTCCTCTGTTGCTGCTCAAATTAACTAAAACCTAAACCTTGCTAAAATCCTTGTAGGATATCGAAGATGCGTCTTGATTTTCACAAAGTGCACAACCAATATCTTTTGGTGACACAATGCAATTCAGGGTAACTGCCAATCGTAGCCTTTTCTGTATTCTTCATGCCCCTGATCGCCTGTATTATTGCACATATTGGCTTTTTTTTCACTTTTCTGTACTCGATGGTTCCCTTCCTTTTTTCTGTGTATCATTATTGACCCATTTAGGAATCCTTTTCCAACTGTTTTCTATGGATTCCTGCAGAGCCCTAGGCATAGGAGGTATAGGTGAATGCTAAGGGGCGCCATCCATCCATTGGGGCACCCCAAATGAGGAAAGAAAAAAAAAAAAAATCTGAATTTATAACTTTTACTATTTTCCACTGATACTATTTTATTACTAATATTTCGAAATATCACAAAAAAGCCCACAACAACATAACTATTTAGCCTATTATTATTATTATGCCCTATTTTCTGGGTTGCCCATAGCATCACCCCGGCACATCATCCTAACAGCTTATAAATAGTTGGAGTTAACCTCAGTTACTCCCAACTCAGTTACTCCCAACTCAAATTCCTTCCTTCCCATAGATTAATCTCAAAAACATAAAACTATGCGGTTTCTGTGTGTGAGTTTCTGAGTGTGTGAACACAATAATTGGTGGTGGAATTGGCAATGTTACAAGGGGCACCAGCAAAAATTTTGCCTAGGGCACCAAATTGGTCAGGGCCAACTCTGGATTCCTGAACAATATAACAGCATAGCTCCGGGGAATGTCGGCAAATGTTAGCATTGCCAACATGCAAAAACGAAGATGGTGCACATAGTAAACATTATACCTGCTTAACATCAGCATTGCCATTGTTAGCATGCATATATTAGCATTTAGCTTGAAGCACTGCTGTGCCTCATTACTCCCTCACAGAGATGCTGGCATGGCTGTAAACTATTAGTCTTGTTTGAATAGCAGCAGGCGATTGGTACTCTATGCTGCCTTCTGAATTAGGTTGTGTGCTTCCACATTACAGCATGTGTGGTTTCCTAGTAACTCACAACAGGGACATACAATTAGCTTCCCTCCGAACAAACCTTGAAATTCCTGGTTGTGATTCCTGGCCTCGAGAGGCGTGTGCTCTGTTATGTCTAGCTTGTACAACAAGGTATTGCCATGGACTCAAAAAGGGCATTTATTTGCTTTTGTAGGAATGCTGTGTACACGGCGCAATTATCTATGCATAATTACCTCGTGCAATATGATGGATTTCACAGCTTGCGTTTTACAGCGTGGGAGCTAATGCAAGTCGACAGGAACAATTCCTCTTCATTAGACCGTTCCAACATCCTCCGTGACACGCGATGCCCGCGTTCACGCGATTGGAGAAAATACATCAACTGACACCACTGCCATATGCACCCTTCGTCTGTCTGCAGTCTTCATTAACACTGAGCAAAATATTCCAGCATAGAAACACCTTTCTTCTAACCAGCCAGCAGTATCCCTACAAAAGAGAGGACTCCAGACTTTCATCAGAGGGACAGATGTTGGCAGGCAGCTTCTTTAATCCAATCACAGTGAAGCATATTGCCAAAATGTTTCATGTTACACATTGGCAGCTGTGACAACAAACCTTACTGTCATAGTAGATGCATCTGTGAAGCTGCAGCAGTGGATGTACTGCTCTGTGAAGATAAGTGATAGTGCCTTTAGAGAACACAAACACAGGCTGTTGGATGTGTTTTGTATGTGTAGCGGTGTAACGTGACGTCCAAACAGGAATTTGCAATGTTAAGCCCATTTCCAACATCTGCCAAAGTCACAACTTATGTGTGTGTGTGCATAATGTTGTGTAGTAGTAGCGAGGTATTTCAAAATGCCACCAAAACCCTAAAAATAATGTTTGATTGATTAATAAAAACTAGGGCTTTCAAAGTTAACGCGATAATAAGGCGTTAACACAAATTCGTTTTAATGCCACTTATTTCTTTAACGCATTAACGCAATCAACCGCAGGTTGTAGCAGACTCACTTTTAAAGCTAGAGTGAAGATACTGGCATCATATGAAACAATAAAACATAAGGAATCCATTGGTACCAACCATGTCATTCTAACTTGTCACAAAGGAGGGTAAAGAACTCTCCCAACTGCACTGCATTTTGGCAAGGAAAACTTTTCAAAGGGGTCCGTTGACCTCTGACTTCAAGATATGTGAATGAAAATGGGTTCTATGGGTACCAACGAGTCTCCCCTTTACAGACATGCCCACTTTATGATAATCACATGTAGTTTGGGGCAAGTCATAGTCAAGTCAACACACTGACACATTGACAGCTGTTGTTGCCTGTTGGGCTGCAGTTTGCTGTGTTATGATTTTAGCATACTTTTTATGCTATATGCAGTACCTGTGAGGGTTTCTGGACAATATTGTCATTGTTTTATGTTGTTACTTGATTTCCAATAATAAATATACACATACATTTGCATAAATCAAGCACAATTGCCCACTCCCATGTTGATAAAGAGTATTAAATACTTGACAAATCTCCCTTTAAGGTATATTTTGAACAGATTAAAAAATGCGTGATTAATGATTGTCCAATTAATCATGGACAATCATGCGATTAATCGCGATGATTTGACAGCCCTACAGTAGTAAAAACATGTACCCAGTAATGAAATCACTGCCTTGGAAAGATAAAGCAAGGAACAGTTAATTTACATGCAAAACCAGCATTATGTGAACGCTACATTAACTTTATACCTAATCAAAAGACAAAGACACAAACATTACACCTACGCTACTGGTGTTCAACATTTCTATGTCCTATCTAAGTCTGCGAGAGATTGGTATAATATTAGAGATTTATATAGAACTGTATGTGGGTGTACGCGTGTGTGGATTAGGACCGGATACCAATGGCTACCGTATGTTCCCATAGGGACACTGCCATCCATGGTGTGTACAGTTCTGCTTGTTTGTGTCTGAAGAGGTGAGTTCAACATAACATAGTTATATTAGAGCTCTTGAGGACGGTAGAGCGTGTGCACTGTGAAATGTATGTCGGTTTTGTTCCCCGTTTTTCTCATCTCATCCTTGTGGTGTGGAGAGGAGACAGGGGCGGGTGCTTGTTGCTGGGTTGGTAATTGAGGATATGGTGGGGGTTAGAGACAAGGCCCCTTCGGAAATCCCCAGCAGATCGGCCATTATCCGGCGCTGAGGATTGGGTAGCTGCTCCACAGCTGACATTTCCATTTATATCTGTCGCGTTTGGATCCCGGGAAACAGAAAGAACACGACAGAGAGAGAGAAAGGGAGGAGGAGGCAGTTGATGCGATGCTTGTTTATGGCTCTAAACAAAAAGTTTGAAGCTTCTCTGTGAGTGCCACAACAATAGATTGGGGTATAAGTGACTGTTGGTGGAGTGTGTTGGAAACTCACAGTCTGACACTAAAGAGGCTGACTTGTAAGAGAAGCACAGGTGTGTGCACTCATTGGGGTCAACAGCAGTTAGGAGCATCCCAGCGGGAATTGAATTCATTTTCCTGCAGTTTATATTCTTTGTCCTGCACCTGAGTATCTTTGCCTGGATGTGCGCACTCCACTTGGTCCCTCAATTGAATTAAAGCTGCAGAGGGTAGAAATAGAGCAAACATGATTAAAAAAAGTTATTTTTATAAAACGGTCTCTATATCCTGATAGCACTGCATGAGACAGGGAATCTGAACAAAATCATGTGCCTCTGTGTCCTCAGGTGTCCTCCGGAAAACAACCAATCAGAACCGAGCTGGAGCCTTGCCGTCTCTGAGCAGCTGTCAATCACTCGCGAACTCCGATCAAACGGTCAAACTAGGCAGCGCT
>CAKAOH010022150.1:0-12229 GCA_916701665.1 Sebastiscus tertius
CCAAGTCTTGCCAGGAAGCAGATGCCGGGCTCATCTGGTGAGCTGCATGGTAACTGTCCAAACATTGACACACACACACACACACACACACACAGTTAACCCCTCTGTGTTTGAGCTGGCATCCAATCACAGTCTCCTCAACATTATTCTCCACTTGAATCAGGAAGAATACTGTATAGACAGAATCTGTTTTTTTGTTTTTGTTTTAATTAAATTGAGTTATATATAGATATATATATCTCTCTATATGTGTATATATAGAGAGATATATATACTGTAGACACACACCAGACTCTGTTTCTATTATTCATTTGAGCGTACGGGATACGTTGAATTGATCATTTGAAACACTAATTTGTGCTCTCAGGTTACTCCATTTGTCCTCGTTCACCTTCTGAGTCGGTGACATTCAAGTTGCTCCGTTAAACGACTTCTTAATTTGTGTCACAGTCGATACGTTTCCATAAAACAACAGCAGGATAACAACCACTTCCTCCTCACTCATTTACAGCAACCTCGGGTTTTACAGCAACACGCTGCATGTGTGCATGTGTGTGTGTGTGTGTGTGTGTGTATGTGTGATGTAGTGCTGCAGGAAGTGGATCAGTCCATCACCGCCTTCACACTCCACAGCTCAGACAGCCTCTGGCCACAGCAACACACACACACACACACACACACACACACACACACACACACACACACACACACAGAAGTTAATAGAAACTACACGCTGAAGCTGCTGCAGTGTTTTCACTGTGAGCTTCAAACTGCAGCGCTCTGATTGGACGGTTGTTCAGCAGTTGTTCACGTATCATTTTAATAACATCAATAATTCTGGAGCTACGTCATGGTGTCCTAACAGCAGCTGGACATGTAGCCTCACAGAGGAACCATCAAACCAACACAGAAACAAACCAGAGCTCGTGACGTATTCTCTCCTCCGTGTGTGTGAGCTGGATGCTGCTGATGTCAAAGTCACATGATGGTTGTAGCTAATGACTGTTTTCATTGCACAGAGCTGAAAAGAAACCAACATTTCTGTGTTCTGCTCCAGAAGTCAGAAAAGCTCATTCAAGATCTCATTAACATTTGGACAGAAATAAGTCAAATCACTAAGGGAGCTTTCCCATCAGGGACAGAGGCCTGGATCCGAGTCCACTTGTCCCCAAAGTCCAGTTGGATTGATTAGTGTGAACGCTCCGTACCGTACTCAGGCCCGGTTCGTCGATCCGTCCACTTGAAAAGGTGGTCTGGAGTACGGATCACGGTGGTCTCGGGTACGGTTTGCATCAGGTGTGAAAGCCAACCGGACCAAAACACGCAAGTGGGCCGCAATTTAACGCGAGTAGCGTTAGCAGTCAGCGAGTACTTTTGAAAGGTCAGGCTTTTTTTGACGCCTCCGGTCTGCTCTGAAATCTGTACACAAATAAAACTGTGTCTTATCTACAGTGTCTGTATGATCTCTGAGCTGCACGGCCGTGGACGATACAGCAGGAAATAAATAGAAATAAACCCATTTAGTTCATTTCGGTGTATCAGCGCCCACGTTCATCAAAGAAAAAGAAATAGTGAAATACTAAGCGTGTTATCAATACATATTTGGACGATAAACGCTACAAACTGAAAGTAAAAGTGTCTGCTCCGTACGGAGTCTCACAGTAGCAGGAGTCAGACTTCACACACGGGACGAGAGAGAGATGACAGACAAGACGATGGCGGAGGATTTGGTGTCAAAGCGAAAAGCAAAATGAGGAAATGGCCGTGCCGAGGACGGAGCGGTCACAGCCGGTGTGCGCGGTACAACGGCACCAGCTGGCACCAACCTGCGGCCTCGCAGCAAAAGCTGGACGGGAGGAGCGCCATCTTTTCTTGTAAAATGTCCAGAGTAATCGGTAACACCGGCGTTGTCACAAGTTCATTAACCGGTGGGAAAATGTCCTCACCGTGGCGTCCCTTATTCTCTCCTCATCCATGTGTGTGAGCTGGATGCAGACAAGTGGAACTAATAATGTTTACAGAGTTGAAAAGAAAAAGAAATGTGATCCAGTCTTATACTACACTGCAGCTGAATATGTCATTTTATTCATGCTTTATTATTTATCTTCTATTGTTTTTACTCTGTATCTTGTCTTGTGTTTCTTTTCTTAACACCTTTTATGTTTGATGTAAAACACTTTGAAGTATTGTTGAAAGATGCTTTATAACCTGCCTTGCCTTTACATTTGAGGAAAATTGGCCGTAGATTGACACTCGGAAGTCTGCAGATACGTTGAGCTGAGGCATCAGAGTCAGAGAGAAAGAGAACAAATGAGGAAGAGGGAACACTGGGAAAAAGAAAACAGGTGTAAAAAGCGTAAAAGGAAGTGAGGAAGGGAAGGCGAGGGATGCAAAGAATGAATGAGAGAGGAGGAGGAGGAGAAGGAACAAACAGCAGAAGAGAAACCATTCAAGACTGAACAAGAAAGATGAAGGAGAGCAACTGGAAGGAGGCAAAGAGACAGACGGACAGAGTGAAAGAGAGAGAGAGAGGAAGAGGAGAGGAAGAAGAAGAAGAAGAGCGGGGTGTATTTAAATGCGAGCCGGTGTTAATGAGTTTGGTCAGAGTGTGGAACAGTCTTTTTAAAGCTGCTATCATTCTCATTAATGTAGTGAATGAGCCGCTGATAGCTGTCATGGACCTCACACTCCAATTAACAACAACATACACACCTATAGGAACACACACACACACACACACACACACACACACACAGTGTGTATGTGTGTATGAGGATGCATATGCTGGTTGGTGTGTGCAGTATGTGTTTGTAAGAAACTGTGAGTGACTGCACTTTGATTTTCTGAAGAAAAAAAAAACTTTCTGCAATTTACAATTTCAGCATTTCTGTTTTTTAACGAGCGTCCGCTAAGCTGCGAGATAGAAATGCAAATTCACCTCGACGGGGCCGAGGAGCCACGCTGAAAAATTAATGGAATCTCCCTTTAATTTGGCCGAACGCAGGAAAAGCATATGCTGCCAATAAACAGAGAGACAGACAGAGAGGGAGGGAAGGAGGGAGGGAGAGGGTGAGGATGATAGGAAGGTGAACAAAGAGAGAGAGAAAATGAAGAAGAATACATCATCATGGCATTTATGTCTTTTACTTTTCTCCTTTTTTTTGGAGTCTATATGGATGTTTTTTAAGGATGAGGCATCTTTCTCTATATATAACTGATATACTGACAGCTGAGGTAGGCTAGTGTTGGGCGTATATTATTGGCTGTTGTTATTCCAAAACACCAATAGTCCCAAAAATGTCCCATATAGGACAGAAAAAAGCCGATTTGTCCGACAGTCTGTTACCCTGAAAACTAAATAACTCACGTGACTAACGGTGCTTGTGACGAGTGAGCGCCAAACCATTCAAAAAATTTAAGTTCCGTACAATTTCTTCAGACGATAATCCGTGCTTGATGTGAAACGGGTTTAAAGATCTACCTTACGGATCCCTTAAACCACCTAAAGACACCTTAAACCCTCTCAAGGCCCCGCTGGAATCCACTCATGCATCCCTTAAACTCACAAAAAAACCATCGAAACACCAGCGCCTCTTTAAAGACCTCTTCAATGACCTCCGCCGCCCTTCACAGATCCTTTAAACGGCCTAAAAGACACCGAAGAGCCTTCTAAACAACACTGGACCCCAGTAGAGAGCTCCAGAGGTGACGTGTTTCTGTTGTCCACCAGGAAGTTACAGCCAATGGGATTGTTCCATTGGGTTTTGGATTATTGCAGAAAATAAGCTCTGTGGTAAACACATGTTTATGATTCTTATAGCAAAACCAACAACATGTTAGTGCATCTCTCAATACTGTCTGACTTCCTGTCAGGGTTGCCAGATCACATGAGAGAAACGAGCAACCAGGTTTATAGAAACAAGCCCAAAACAAGCGACCTAACCTACCGACCACAACGTGAGAGAGAGAGAGTCAACCACTTGATCACTTCACAGATACACTCACTGGCCACTTTATTAGGTACACTAGTACCGGGTGGTCTTCTGCTGCTTCAAGGTTCGACGTGTTGTGGGTTTAGAGATGCTATTCTGCATACCTTGGTTTTAACGAGTGGTTATTTGCAGTTTTTGAAATACTCAGACCAGCCCGTCTGGCACCAACAACCACGTTCAAAGTCACTTCAATCCCCTTTCTCCCCCATTCTGATGCTCGGTTTGAACTTCAGCAAGTCGTCTTCACCACGTCTAGATGACGTCATGCATTGAATTGCTGCCATGTGATTGGCTGATTAGCTATTTGTGTTAACAAGCAATTGAACAGGTGTGCCTAATAAAGTGGCCGGTGAGTGTATGTATGAATGTATTTTGGATTGCATTATTGCATCCATTTGTAGCTTGTAACTTTAAATTTTTCTTGCCAACTAAACTTAAAGGTCCCATATCGTGCTCATGTTCTGGTTCATACTTGTATTTTGTGTTTCTACTAGAACATGTTTACATTCTGTAATGTTCAAATTAACCCTTTATTATCCTCACTGTCTGCCTGAATATACCTGGATTTATCATTGTCTATATAAGCAGCCGTGCAATGCATTCTGGTAGCGTGGCGACGTGATTCGAGAGGCTGGGGGCGTCACGTCGGCCGCTCACTCACTTGCAAAAAGAAATACATTTCGGTGAACTGCTTTCTGGGAAATAAGAGAAGAAGGTTTGGTTTCCGGTTTGAAAGCTCAGAGCAGCGGCCCACGAGGGAAAGCTTTACATCCAATCTCACTGGAACTCTTTGTGCTTCCGTGGAGTATAGGAGCGTATATCAACACGCCGTCCATGGTCCGTCCAAAAGTAACGCTAGAGGGACACTGACCAAGCGGCGGTATTTGACGAGATGGGAGTAAGAATGAGTTGGTGGGATTGAGTCAGAATAAAGTACAGTGTGTGTTCACGGTGATGAAGGAACATGTGAGCCAGTGAGACTCAGTGTTTTAATGGAAGAACAGATATCAGACCCAATACTAGTTAGTAGCTGGTTTGGGTCTGCAGGAGACGACCACACTTCTCCTTCCAGGTAACGGGCCGGTGATTATTGTTCGTGTGTGTCAGTAGAGTTGAGACACTGATATACTTTTTATTGTTTTTTCTGCCCGACAGAAAATTAGATTTGAGATGAAACGTTAACGGTAAAGCGTTGACTCTCCGTTCGTTAACGATGAAGTCCAGAGAAGAAGACTTTACTCTGCTTCCCTCCATGTTGGTCTCTCATCTGTTCTTCTGTAAACTGATGGTCAGTGTTTCTGGTCTCCTCCTCGTCCACTGATGGACAGAGTTAAAGAATTCATTACCACACTGCTTTCTGTGTGTGTGTGTGTGTGTGTGTGTGTGTGTGTGTGTGTGTGTGTGTGTGTGTGTGTGTGTGTGTGTGTGTGTGTGTCCGGGACAATTAAGTATGGCTTCACAGTGATTGATACTAGCTTGGCTTTCAATTTGTTCCACTACAGAGCTCAGAGCGTCACCTCCCCCCCCCCGCCACATTGACCTCACACTCACACACACTTTTACACCTCTGCTACCACACACACCTTAAAGCTTTGTTTATACGTGTGCGAGACACCGCGGCGCGGGCCTCCGTAGACGTGGGCGCGTGCACTCCGAGCATGCACAGAGGCGTTTGTGCTCAGTGCGTTGTTCGTTGCAGTACGCTCCCAAACGCCAGGAGGCGTACTAACTAAATATTCTGTTGATAAGCAGGAAGTCAACGAGTACCGGAGAGGAGAGGAGAGGAGGTTGCCTGGCAACACCGACGTACGTACCGCCAAACATTACATCTGTGTTCTGTAATTATTACTGTCGCTTCCCTCCAAGTCTAAATGACTTCCTGTCTCATAAAGAGACAAAGTCCTTGTTGTTATAATTCATCTTTTTAAGTGATCAAAGTTAATTCTAAGATCTGATCCACAACAAGCCGCCTGCTTCTTCTTTTAATTCTTGATAACTTCTGGAGATAAAAGGTTTCCATCCAGCAGCGCCGGCGATCCTGTACGTTATGTTAAAGAGCCAACAACACATTTACATTTCATTTTAGCGCTCACATGAAAAGGCTGCTACGTGTTGAATCTTAATCTCACATGGAAAGCACTTTTTTAAAAACAGAAAATGGAAACATCAGCTGGAAATTAAGGAGCTTCTGTTTGAGCTCAAAAACATTTAATATTTTATTCATGAGATGAGTTGGGATCATCGGATGCTCTCCGCACAAACTCTGACAACACAGACTGTTCACCGGTTCGACCTTATATGACTGCTTCTCATCTGTTCATGTAAAACTGAGCCATTACAAGCCGACCACAGTATACACAGGAATCAGCTCGTTAACTGGATTTGAACACAATGGGATGTCCCCGTCTGAAGTTAAAGACGTTTCATCATTTCTCCAAAAGTGAGGATGTTCATGAGTCACAACACGCCACGTCACGTTGAAAATCACATATTTTGCTGCCTTCAAAAGGGCGTCGCGTTTACAGTGTTCACGAGTTCATTTGAACGTCCCCGTCTGGTGGTACGGTGAAAGGAAGATGTTTGCGTCAGTCCGCGGTTACCCATAACACCCTTCTCTACCAAGACGTTCATGTGCATCTCTGCAGAAGTAGAATTTCAGCTTTAGTCCTCATTTTTCAAGCACACTCTCTACTAAATCTAAACGTCGTCCTTAAACGACAAGATGAAGACACATGACCTCATCTGCCACCTGTGTGGTTAACCTCCAACAACTAAAACCGATTAATTGGCCATAATCAATCAGCTCCCTTTAGGACCGGTTCCTGCAGGAGTCGTTTTCTTTCTCACCGATAACAAACCACAGTTCCCTCGTTTAGAGGACTGAGACGGACTGTTTCTCTTGTTGTTATTCGTTGCCACTGGAGTTCAAATGTCAGCACGGTCGCGGACGCTTCCGCTGCTGCTGCTGCTGCTGCTGCTGCTGCAGGACAAACCCACTGAAACACTGCAGAGTTTGAATAAATTCAAACTTTATTGGAATTCACGGAGTGACGATGAGGAGGAGGCGTCCATAAGGTCACGGAGACGCAATAAGGATTCACAGCGCTGCCCGTGGCCTCTCTCGGTGTGTGTGTGTGTGTGTGTCGATATGTGGAGGTATGTGTGTGTGTGTGTGTGTGTGTGTGTGTGTGTGTGTGTGTGTGTGTGTGTGCAGGACATAATGGCTGAAATCATTTAATGACAAGGGCTGCAGGTGTGTGTGTGTGTGTGTGTGTGTGTGTGTGGAGGGAGGGCAGGAGTCAAGTGGGTGAATAAGTACAGACATCAATAACCGGAGGACACGTGCATGAAATTACACGCAGCAGATCCATCATGGAGGAGCAGCAACAACAACAATGACGACAACGACGAGGCGAGGCGAGGCGAGGTGGGGGGGATGGAGGTACGGGTGGGGGGGCGACAGCATCGCCGATCGGCCTGAAGGTGACGGAGACGCTCGTCTCAATAAGGAATAAGGTTGCCGGTTCAAATCCCAACACAGTCCCCACAAAGCTGTCAGAGCGGAGTCCTACAGAACGTAAAAACATCTCTAAAATAAAATCAGTTTACAGGAAATCGGTTGTAATTTATATGAAACTTGATGTCATATATTCAACAAACAAAATAAGAATAAAATAAATCAACTCAAGGTTCACTGTTAAGCTCTTTCTGGAGCTTTCAACCACTTTCATCTGCAGATTGACAGAACAAGAGAAGACTATTAGATGTGGTTGAAAGTCAAACATGAACTTTTGTCTTTGTTGTTTTTACATTAAAAGAAGGGCTGAATGATTTTGAAAAACAAAATGTAATTGAGATTAATTTGACTGATTTTAAGATATGATTTGTGATATTGGAGAGAAGGATCATTTTTGCATTATTATTCTCATTTTTATTGAAAAACATTAAAATGTATATGTTGTGATCTTTGAAGGGATCAGTAGCAAACAAAGATGTTGTTTTATGTCTGTAGAACATGATGTGCAGACCAGAACATCTCTGCTGCACAATATGTCATTCAAAACGGTATCTTGACTTTAACAAATATTGTGAAAATTGCAGAAGGAAAAAGTCAAATTAAACTCTGATATTATAAACTTTTAACCTTAAAGAGCCTTCAAATTTTAAAAAGTTTGGTAAGTTTGTTATCATTTTACATTCATAGTATTGTCACAAAAAATATGTCCATCAACGTACAGAAATGTGTGTTTTTTTATTATATACACACAAATAAAACTGTGGTTCTGTAGAAACATAGTAATAAAATACCTCAGTTCGGTCTACTATGTATGGTTGAACATTTAAAAATATATAGTTTTTAATTTTTCTGCTTGCAGTAAAAAGAAAAATGGAAAAATTTGAATATGAAATTCAAACTACTTGTGGATATATATATATTTTTACTACATTTCTATCAATAAATGATGATGCTTGAAGGATATTTGAGCTTCTGTTGGTGATTATTTTCTCTCCATCCATCTTCTAAACACCTCCAGTAAGCAGAGTGATGTAAAACACTCTCAACGCTCTTTGAAGAGCGCTCCACTCTGATCAGCAGGAGGTCGAGTCGTCTCCCAAATGTCACCGTGTAGCGCTCAGCGGGTTCACACACACACACACACACACACACACACACACACACACACACACACACACACACAGAGAGAGAGAGAGAGAGAGAGAGAGAGAGAGAGAGAGAGATTTCCAGTAATTTCCTCAAACAGCTGCTCGCTGTAGTTTTTATCAAACGGGAGGAGATGGAGCATTTACTAGGGACTATTTTCAGCGGCAGATTAATCCACATTTGAGGAGTCAAAATCAAGAACAACAGATATTTTGAGTGTTTTTCTCTCATGCATCACTGACTGAGGTGTCCCTCCTCTTCGTCCCCCTCCTCCTCCTCCTCCTTCTTCTCCTCCTCCTCCTCTCTGTCTAACAGAGAATAATCAATAGTCATTTCACCCTCGGGTCTCCTTCCTGCATACGGGGGCAAAACAGGTGACGCACCGGGACAACGAGGAGACGAGAGGAGGTGATGAGAGCAGAGGAGAGGAGATGAGACGGACAGAGAGGAGGAAGAGGAGGAGGAGGAGGAGGAGGAGGAGGAGAGGAGGAAGGACAGATAGTTCATATGATAACAAAACTAAGAAAAAACACACATGCATCCATAAACAGAACGTGATGAACACACACTCAGAGAGAGAGAAAGGCTGGTATCAAACAACAACAAGAGCAGCAGATCATCATCATCATCATGATGCAACACCTGTCCTGGCAACTGGACACACACATGCACGTGCACGCTCACACATGCACGCACACAGAAATTAATCTCCAAATAACACCTCTTGGGATTGAAGCAACAATATGAGCAGCTGGCTAATCTACATGTTACAGCACCTGGTTTAACTGCTGCACTCACACACACGCACACACACACACGCACACACACACACACACACGGGACAAGAGAGGGGTTACTGTTTGTATTAATACTAATAAAAAAACAATATATTGTGTTTATTTATCATCTTTATGACGTGCATGTACGTCTTTAATTTACTTGTAAAGTGTTGCATGAGGAAAAGATGAAACAAATCTTTTAATATTGTATGAACCTGTCTGTATATGATGATTGTAATAAGGTTTAAAAGGTTCAATATCATGCTCATTTTCAGGTTCATATTTGTATTTTGTGTTTCTATTAGAACATACTTACATGTTTTAATGTTCAATAAATCTTTATTTTCCTCATTCTGTCTGAATATGGATGTATTATTTACCGTCTGACTGTCTGAAATGCTCCGTTTTAGTGCAATTCAATGGAATTGCAACAGAATTATGTTGCTAGGAAACAGCAATAACAACGCGTTAACGCAAATTTGTTTTAACACCACTAATTTCTTTAACGCAACTTGTGAGTTCAAGGTTATAGTGAGCTCTGTTTTAAAGCTGCCATGTCAGACTAGCTAGTCATGAAGGACGTTAAATAACGCTCCAAACTTACGCAAAAATTTGGCGAGAAAAAAAAAAAGTCTGAAAAATGTCTGAAATAATGTCAAAGAAATGTCTGAAAAAAAAAAGCCTGAAAAATGTATTTAAAAAAAGTCTGGAAAAATGTCAGCAAAAAAAGCCTGAAAAATTTATGAAAATGTCAAAAACAAAGTCTGAAAAATGTCGTAAATGTGCGAAAAAATGTCTGAAAAAAGTCTCAAAAAAAGTCTAAAAATATCCGAAAATTATCAAAAAAATGTCTGAAAAAAAGCCTGAAAAACGTCAGAAAAACATTTGAAAATCATCCCCAAAAAATCCGGAAAAAGTCCAAAAGAAAGGCAGAAGAAAAGTCGGCTACTGGTATCACCTGAAACTAGAAAACCTGATGAATCCATCGGTATCAACCATGTCACTCTAGCTCATCATGAAGGACGTTAAATAACGCTCCAAACCTACGCTAAATGTTGGAAAGGAAAAACTGTCATGTCCATTTCCAAAGGGGTCCCTTGACCTCTGACCTCCAGATCAGTGAATGTAAATGGGTTCTCTGGGTATCCACGAGTCTCCCCTTTACAGACATGCCCACTTTATGATCATCACATGCAGTTTGGGGGTTAAGTCGATCTCGCTGCTCAAATGACACATTTTGAACAAAGGAAGTCACCTTTTTTTTACTCTGGACTCCACCCGCAATACAACCTGCACTCGTCCTCTCTTCTATCCCTCCATCATCCCTCCATCCATCCCTCCATCCATCCCTCCATCCATCCATCCCAGGCCATTAAAGTCACGACCAGAACCGGGGCAAGCCAGAGAGGATGGAGGGGTCACGGGAGAGAAAGAAGGGAAAGGTTAGGAGGACGGAGAGAAGAGAGAGAGAGGTAGAGGAGAGAGGGATGGGAGGAATAGAGAGAGAGAGAGAGAGAGGTAGAAAGAAAACGTGAATTTAATGAAGTGAAAACTGGGAGAGAGACGATAACAAAAGCCAGAGAGAGAGAATGAGGAAAAGCAAAAAGAGAAAGAAGAAAAAAGAAATGATAGAAAAGTGGGAAAGAGCAGAATAGAGAAGGGATGGAGAGAGAAAGAGAGAGAGAGAGAGTGTGTGTGTGTGTGTGTGTGTGTTTAACCAATCTAAGGTGTAGTATAATTGAAGTGTGTGTTTTCAAGGACAGGTAGATATTGGTCCTGAGGTGGGAAGCTGCCGAGTCAGCAGGTCTGAGCTGATTACATCCTCTGTCTACAAGAGGAGGAGGAGGAGAGGAGAGGAGAGGAGAGGAGAGGAGAAGAGAGGAGAGGAAAGAGGAGAGGAGGAGGAGGAGAGAAAAGAGAAGAGGAGAGGAGAGGTAAGAAGATGAGGAGAGGAGAAAAAAGTGGAGAGGAAAGAAAAGAGGAGAGGAAAGAAGATGAAGTGAGAGTAGAAAAGAGGAGAGGAGAGGAGAGAAAAGTGGAGAGGAAAGAAGACAAGGTGAGAGGAGAAAAGAGGAGAGGAGAGGAGAGGAGAGGAGGTGAGGACATGAAGGAGGAGAGAAGTGTCCGTTGGTTTTCATGTTTCAGGAGAAATCTCTTTTGTGATCGACTGATTGTGAAACGGAAAGTTTTCATCAGATTCCTGTAAATGAATTGGAGAAGAGACTAAATGACGTCTCAGTTAACAGGAGTCACCGGAGCTCCAGCTTCTGTTCCTCCAGGAAGAACACACAACTCAGAGTCCGGCTGACATTTAGAGGAACACAAAGAATTAGAAACCCAGCAAATCCATTTCTCTACTAACGGATATGAAACATTCTGGTAACCTCTGACCATCTCCCTCAGTCTAACAGCCGGTCCTGACCGTCTCCCTCAGTCTAACAGCCGGTCCTGACCGTCTCCCTCAGTCTAACAGCCGGTCCTGACCGTCTCCCTCAGTCTGACAGCCGGTCCTGACCGTCTCCTACCAGTTTGAACCAGAAATGTCCGTCACATAAACAAACCGACCGAAAACAGAAATGAATCATTCAGAAATCACGTCTATAAGTTGGAACACAACAGGTTTGTTTATGTAAAATGAAGAAAACGTTCCTAACAACATGTTTGCGCTCCGTTCCAGCCTCCTGACAAACGCTCCAGCCGTCTGCAGCATCATTTACATTTTCATACATTTTCTCCATCTGGGACAAAACCAAGAGAGAGTGTGTGTGTG
This sequence comes from Sebastiscus tertius, assembly GCA_916701665.1. Classification (NCBI taxonomy): domain Eukaryota; kingdom Metazoa; phylum Chordata; class Actinopteri; order Perciformes; family Sebastidae; genus Sebastiscus; species Sebastiscus tertius. Next base: position 12,205 of record CAKAOH010022150.1, read on the forward strand.
TGTGTGTGTGTGTGTGTGTGTGTGT
>CAKAOH010022152.1:0-11862 GCA_916701665.1 Sebastiscus tertius
GATGGTAAAGGACTGTCTGATGGTAAAGGGCTGTCTGATGGTAGAGGACTGTCTGATGGTAAAGGGCTGTCTGATGGTAAAGGACTGTCTGATGGTAAAGGGCTGTCTGATGGTAAAGGACTGTCTGATGGTAAAGGACTGTCTGATGGCGAGGTAAAGGGCTGTCTGATGGTAAAGGACTGTCTGATGGTAAAGGGCTGTCTGATGGTAGAGGACTGTCTGATGGTAAAGGACTGTCTGATGGTAAAGGGCTGTCTGATGGTAAAGGACTGTCTGATGGTAAAGGACTGTCTGACGGCGAGGTAAAGCAGAGAAAATATTGTAAATACAGCGTACACTTAAACTGATATTGATTCTTTTAGGTGACGACCAGATAAAAAGATGAGCTTGTAGAAGTTGGAAACAGAAAAGGATGGCGGTATGAGAGGAGGCGGGAGCTGAGAGGACGCTCGCCGCTTCATTCTTGTGAAACTAGTCTCATGCGGCACATGGAGGAGGGTTTATCACCGAGGTCACGGAGTCAGAATAACTGAATAAATTCACTAGAATGAATCATCAAAATCATTACAATAAGTTAATTACATGGACATCTGGTTCCCAGCTTTCTTTTGAAAATGTGGTTATGTAGGAGTTCAGTATTCAGTTTTCTGAACGAGCCTCCGTTGCAGACTGCGACCTTTAACCCCGAGGACCGACCTCTCGGAGAGGAGGAGGTCAAACTCTGATCGCGGACGCTCTCCGTCTTCTGGCAGCCGCTCAGTGAAATGTTGTTTTTCTTTTTCTCTGCAGCTTTAATTACCAAAGACGAGCAGCTTGTTCTCCTTCTCTCTTTGGTCCGTTTCCATTTCCCTCCCACCTTATTCATCATGTTTAACGTCAGCTTGATTTGTTTTTCTACCGTACATCCGTGGAGCCGAGGGAACGGTCCAGCGGCAGGTGAGAGGAGACAGGTGCATGCAGGTGGTGGGAAACTAGTTGTTGTAGTTTGGCTGCTGACTTGGCGCTTAATTAAAAAACACAACACACATATATATATATATATATATATATATATATATATACTGTACGTGTCGCAGCGTCATCATGCACAAACCTCCGTCAGGTCACGATGTGGGAGAAAAGCTTTTAGAAGGACTTGAAGGGAAAACAGTATTTTGATCCAAAAATGTGAATGTTTGGATTTTTACTTCATAAAGAACACCACTGGGAAGAAACAGGATGAAAAAACGAATAATTCGGCATACTTTTAATGGTGCTAATTTGCAAATATAGGCTTTAAAGTCTCTGCCTGTTACTTTAAAGCAGTACTTCAACTATTTAATATTGTACCTCTATAAAGCAGAAGAGACAGATTTAACAAGATTCAAGAGTTCAAAAGATTATCATCAATAAACGTCCATAAATCAGTTTAGAAATCATAGAAAAAAAATGCTCCTTATAGCTGCAGAACTCGCCTGAGAATAGTCCCGTTTTTAACTTTCCTTCAGTATCACAGTAATCCAGTGATAGTTGTCTGTACATCCATGAGTTCACTGCAAACAGGAGCTGATCATAGATAATTCGGCATACTTTTAATGGTGCTAATTTGCAAATATAGGCTTAAAAGTCCCTTTAAAGCTGTACTACAACAATTTAGTGGGAAGATACAGGATGATATAAAAACCTCAAAAAACTCAAAAATAATTGAGCTGCCCTTTAAGTAAATAAGAAGGAGATGGAAATGAAACCATCACTTATATTTCATTTCAATTTCAAAATGACTTTCTTGATAATTGACCCACATTGCAGCTCCTGCAGGGTTTATACAGAATACTGGTTCCTGTCCCCGACCACTAGGCTGAGATGTTGTCATGGTGATGTATGCTGTTATAGATAATATGCAATACCATCCATGTGATATGCATGGAATAATTCAATATGAGCATTGTTCACCGTTTGTTAATTGGCGTCAAATCTGGTTAGTGATTACTCAGCGGATTCTTTAAAAAGCTTTTTTCTTCTCCTCCTGTTGGAGATGTGGACGTTCACCGATTTAAACAAACTGCACACGCAGCAGTTAAGCCGTTAAAGCTGATGAACTCAGACAACACACACAAAGACTGAAGCACACACTAATGAAAACTAATCTGCAGCAGATTCTGACTGATGACAGTCACCTCAAAGGTTTCTCAGATCATTAACACGACCATATATCAACAAGGTTTTAATTCATTATGAACCATAAACACCAGGAGGACATGATCGCAGAGTCAAACGCCCGCCGGTAAAGAACTGATAGAAGGTTAAAAACAGGCTTAGCATTCCCCGATCGTGCTGAAACCCTGAGTGAAGTGTGGACCCGCTGGAGGTTTCTATTCATTACTGGCTTTATTATCACAGACAGTTCCCATTAATCAATACTGTACATGTTGATTAACACATGGTGGATTAAAAATACTGGAACAACATTTAAGAAAGCATTAAAAAAGGCAACAGTTGCAGTTAAAGGTAGAGTGTTTGGTCACATCTGGTGGCAGGATCTGAAATCGTCAGGACTTTCGCCACTTCGGCGGACAAACTGTAGTGACGGGAACAGAACCGGTTCCTAGTTGTCCGATTTCTTTGGCATCTCATGCCTCCGTGACTATCGAATCCTCTTATTGATGCTTTCCCACAGTTACGCTGCACAATGACGTATACGCACGCTGTATCATGTTTCAGTTTGTTTGGAACCAGAGACACGGTGGAGAGAAAAAAAGCGCTCAAAAGCATCGCGCTACTAAACCTGAGGAGGTGAACCCTATTTCTTCTGATAAAGCGACACTGTGAACAACAAACCTGTGTTTAAATCAGCAGGAGGAGAGTTAGTAACGTTAGCTGTTAGCAGCCGTTAGCAGCTCAGTCCTGACTGGTTAAATAACGGAGATACAAACGTTAACAGAGGTGCCATCGAGTTATTGTTATGAGGCGTTCAAGCTCTGCTCAGCAGATAGATAGATAGTAACTTTATTGATCCCAAGGGAAATTCAAGTTTCCAGCATCACAGTTCCATAGTGCAAACATGTTAGTAAAAAGGCACAAATTAGTTGTACAAAGTATAAAAAATATACCAGATATAAAAATACCAGGAGATGAAGAAAACTGTTAAAACTGAATATAGTGCAGAGTAACAACTGAGATACGGGACTAATAAAAATGTGAATATAGTGCAAAAAAGTGGTATAAAATTACACTGTAATTTACTGTGTATATGTATTTTACATAAAATATATTGAACATCTAATCGCTGGTGCGTCCGTAACAGTTCAGGCGGAGAGCGGTACTGCAGCACGGGAGACCGTGAAAACAAAAATCCACAAAACGATGATGAACTCAGATGAAGCTCTGTGAGAAGTTGAAGCAGGAAAAGTTGCTAAAATACCGTCTCTGGCATCCGGCGGTTAGTGAAACAAGTTCTTCAGAAAGTTAACTTCAGCTGCGGTTGGACAGCATCTTATTTCACAAACTGAACTTGTTCAGTGTCCTCTGATTAAATAATATTTTTTATGGTCAGGACGCGGGCCAGAGAGGCTTCCTTTAGTGCCTCCATGCTTATAATAAACCAGGAGAAGCTCCTTCGCCGCAGATATTCATCATAGATTTCAGTTTGTGTGAGACTTCTATATATATATATATATATATATATATATATAACCTGAGGGCATTTTTATTGGGCATTTTACAGGAGGCAAAAGAATCTTTACTGGCGCACAAGCAGCAGTCTGTAAAAATGTCTGACGTGACCCATTTGGACGGCATTAAAATGATGGAGTTGCTCTGGTAGAAGTTATGATTCCCCCCCGCCCAGATCCAAACAAACGGTCTGTTCTCATCCACTCACAGTCACTTCACTTCAGAGTTAATCAGTTCAGAGTTAAGAAGTAAAGGTTGAAAACTTCAGCTCCGTACGGTTATAATCCATCTTATCTCCAGCTCAGATCACTTATGTGCCTACAGATCAGAGTCTTCTGATTTAATCAATACAGACGGTACAAACTGAGTCTGCTGAGGCCTTTCACACATTAATTATATTCTGTTTGTGATGGTTGTGCGTTTAAATAGGGTCACTAGTCATATATATAATATGGTTCAAACTGCCCCGTTATCCCTAACTCACTGCCCTCTCTGCATTGTTGTTTTTTTTCTGGTCAGGTCAGTTTTTTTTAATAATTATTTTGTTTATTCATAATAATAATAATAATTATTATTATTATTATTAATTCTTATTATTATTTTAATATGTTGATTTATTATATCATACTTGGGTTTCCTTAAAAAAAAGACTTTTAATATTTTAAATTATTATTTTGTTTTATCATTATTATTATTATTAAAAACTAATAAACAAAATGGGTAAAGAATTCATCATTGCAAAAAATACATTTATTTTCAATATCTAAGAATTTGGAGAAATAAAGATTTATTGAAATATAAAAGAAAAACATTTTAAAATTATTTATGAAGTCCGTCATCATTATATTTAAGGTATTATTTATTTTTATTTTATAAATATATATTTAAATTAAATTGTCTTTACGTGTGTTTTCATTCATATTTCATCGATTTTCTTTTTTACTTCATTTTAATTTAAAAGGAAAACAACCGAACAGGAAGCGGAACACAACCGGAAGCACGTGTCGGTTACGTCACTGTTGGAAAACCAAAACAACTCTCAGCTTTCAGCTGCTGCTGTTGTTATTGTTGTTGTTGTTGTTGTTGTTGTTGTTGTCTCACGCTGTTTGTCGACCTTTTAAAAGCCTCCGCCTCGTCTCGAGTCTTCGTGTTCATGGTGAGACATCATTTATTTAAAATGTCGAAGTAAAAACGGAACACGAGCCTCGTTTCTATCACATCCACCTGATGCTAATGTGAGCTAGCAGCTGAATGCTAACTTAATGCTAACTGAATGCTAACTGGATGTTTGTCTCTGTCTGTCCGCAGCTCGTCCCGGTACCGAGGGTCCAACCGGAGCTCTAGTTCACCGGGAACTTCACGGTGACGGTCGTTCAGCTGCCAACATGACTCAACAGAGAGGAGTCAACAGCCTGCAGTTCAACCAGGACCACAGTAAGAGAACCATGAGCTAACGATGCTAACATGATGAGCTAATGATGCTAAAGTGATGAGCTAACTGTAGTTCAGCCAGGACCATAGTAAGAGAACCATGCTAACGATGCTAACATGATGAGCTAACGATGCTAATGATGTTAACATGATGAGCTCATGATGCTAACATGATGAGCTAACGATGCTAACATGATGAGCTCATGATGCTAACATGATGAGCTAACAATGCTAACGTGATGAGCTAATGATGCTAACATGATGAGCTAACGATGCTAATTATGCTAACATGATGAGCTAAGGATGTAAACATGATGAGCTAATGATGCTAACATGATGAGCTAAGGATGTAAACATGATGAGCTAATGATGCTAACATGATGAGCTCATGATGCTAACATGATGAGCTAACGATGCTAACATGATGAGCTCATGATGCTAACATGATGAGCTCATGATGCTAACATGATGAGCTCATGATGCTAACATGATGAGCTCATGATGCTAACATGATGAGCTAACTGAAACTGCCTGAAATGGTCTCCATTTATGCTTAAAAAAAAGCTCATCTGTCTAATTGATTAATTGATTAATGGACTAATTGCTTAATAGACTAATTGATTAATAGACTAATTGATTAATGGACTAATTGACTAATTGATTCAGCTGTACTTGTATTAAATTAGTAGTTTCATTTATAACAAAGCATCATATTTTATAAGCTCTTCATATGTTTTGTGTTTGAAAGATTAAATTTGCAAAATATCAAGTAATGCTTAGAAATAAAGTACCTCAAATCTGCCTAGTACTCGAGTAAATGTACTTAGTTACATTCCAGCGCTGAAGGACGTAGATATGTAGTATTTAGAGCCGAGTTTTCTTTGGATAATCACAGGCTGTTTCTGCTGCGCTATGGAGACGGGGGTCAGGATTTACAACGTGGAGCCTCTGATGGAGAAAGGCCACCTGGGTGAGTCAGACTGTCATTTGTCATAAATGATAATAAATAACAACAATAATAATAATAAAGCTCCATTTTTTATACAAGAGGGAAGGATTATGATGTTCTACAAAAATGATATTAAAGTACTTCATTTGAATCCAGCCCCGTAGTAACCCTGACCGACAGTAATTAGTTAAAGTTAGTTAAAGTGTGTGTGTGTGTGTGTGTGTGTGTGTGTGTGTGTGTGTGTGTGTGTGTGTGTTTCCAGACCACGAGCAGGTGGGCAGCGTGGCCTCGTGCTCCATGTTACATCGATCCAACCTGCTGGCCGTAGTTGGAGGAGGAGTCAACCCAAAATTCTCAGAAATATCTGGTGATTTACATCAAGTCTATTATTATTATTATTATTATTATTATTATTATTATTAATAAAGGATAGGTCTACCTTAAAACAACACTCACATGTGTTGAAAGTAGAGCTGTCAATCACAAATGAATCACACTTTTTTATCTGTTCTAAATGAACAGATAAATCTAACCCCGACACTCGGGGCGCTGCGCGGCAACAACAACAGTTACACTATGAACAAAACATTACTGACTGTTGCTCAGCATGTTATTCATGTTTTCAGTAACTGTCTGATTTCAGTTCTGGTCTGGGACGACGCTCGGGAGTCTCGGGACCCCAAAGACAAGCTGGTTCTGGAGTTCACCTTCACCAAACCGGTTCTGGCGGTTCGCATGAGGCACGACAAGTGAGTTCACTGTTACTGCAGTTTGTTCCTGTGCAGCCACGTCAGATATCATCTCAGTCTAATAAAGATCATTGTTGTCTTTGTTTTGTTTCTCAGGATCATTATCGTGTTAAAGAACAGGATCTATGTGTACAGTTTCCCAGATAATCCTGTCAAACTGTTTGAGTTTGACACCAGAGACAACCCCAAAGGTAAACAGTCCGTCTCTTGTTCTGTCTGTTTTCCTTCCTTCTGTTCACCGTTTCTAATAAAGTTAACTCTTCCAGGTTTGTGTGATTTATGTCCCAGTCTGGAGAAGCAGCTGCTGGTGTTTCCGGGTCATAAGTGCGGCAGCCTGCAGCTGGTGGTGAGTTAAAAAACACACAGACACTTCTACAGGAAGCGTTCAGATCAAAGGTAATGTAAGAAAACTGTTGTTGTCTTCAGGACTTGTCCAACACCAAACCCGGCACGTCATCGGCCCCTTTCACCATCAACGCCCACCAGAGCGAGATCGCCTGCGTGGCGCTGAACCAGCCCGGCAGCGTGGCGGCTTCGGCATCTCGCAAGGGAACGCTCATCCGCCTGTTTGACACGACGACCAGAGACAAGCTGGTGGAGCTGCGCAGAGGAACCGACCCGGCCACCCTCTACTGGTGCACACCGGAGTAGTGATGGCTAGTTTACAGGGATAGAAACCCTCCAGAGCCTCCGGAGACGTTCATTAAACAACTCATTAGTGTTGGTGTTGAAGTTTAGCTCAGGCTCTCACAGTCTTTCTCTGTTTCTCATCTCCAGCATCAACTTCAGCCACGACTCGTCGTTCCTGTGCGCCTCCAGCGATAAAGGAACAGTTCACATCTTCGCTCTCAAAGACACCAAACTCAACCGGCGCTCTGCGTAAGACCGACCGCTGCTGACCTTTGACCTCCCAGACTGTTAGCTCACTGATGAATGTCTAATCTCTGTAATGTTTGTTTGTCAGGCTGGCGCGTGTCGGGAAGGTGGGCCCTGTGATTGGTCAGTACGTGGACAGCCAGTGGTCGTTGGCCAGCTTCACCGTGCCGGCCGAGTGCGCCTGTATCTGTGCTTTTGGAAAGAACACGTCCAAGAACGTCAACTCGGTCATCGGTGAGGAAACTGAACACGCCTTATGTTGCTGATGATGATGACGTTGGTCGTATGACTGAGTGTGTGAATGATACAGTTCATATTTAAACATGTCTATAACGACTGACGACAACAATAATCATGAATCATTTATTATTTGTTATTTAGGGATCATTTTGTCTCTAATTTGTTTCTCTTAGAATTGAATCGGAATTATCACCAAATATTGTTTTATTTGAAAATAGTATCCAGCGTCCCATCATAGACCAAACTGTAAATCCAGTCAGATTGATTGCTAATGAAAATGATCATCGTGGTTTGTTCACACCGACCAACAACTTTTCCTCCATCAACCAACCAAACGCCGTCGTGTCTGGGATCATGACATCACCTGTATTCACTGAATCTAACAAATCACACGTTGGCTGAATTAATCAGGTTTACTGCTGCGGGATGAACCAAAACAAACAGATTGAGCTGTGATTTAATATCAATAAACAATAAACAGATCAAAATGATGCTGAATTAACGACATCATGATGCTGATCAGTAAAAAGTCTGAATTCATGCTTCGTCAGGTCTGTTACCATGACGACAAGCAGACAACTTTTAAAATGCTTGTTTTCTGAATGGAGTCTGGTTGGATCAGAGCCAGGCTCTGCAGCTGCTCCATCAACACTCAACATGACGTCATCGAGGCAGAAATACGGCAGTAAACAGATATGATGAACTATCGTAAGCATTTGTGATTCAACGACGTCAGGACCAGGGTTATTATCATAAACTCAAACTCAAACTAAAACCAGAATAAGCAGTGAAACATATTGTCAGTATAACTAAAACTAAAAATGAATACAAATAAAGTAAACTCATTTTACTTTTAGTTTTTACCTCTAATATGTCACTACCTAAAACATGGGACAGCATGAATTTCCATCAACTCTCGTGACGTTGAACGACAGACTCGACGTTCCTGCAGATTGATTTAATGAGAATAAAGTCAGAACTTTACGAGAAAGCATTAGTCGAGATGAAATCTCCCTTTTCATCTCTTCTTAAGTTGAAAAACTATTAAATCCAAATGATCTTTAAGTAGCTGATTTAGTTTTTATTGTTTGACTTTAATTCTGCTCCAACACTTCCGATGGACGCTGATCTAAATGTGGCAGCATGCCACTCATCAGCGGGCCGATCACAGCGCTGAACACCAACAGATCCGACGTGTTTGTGTCCCTCAGACTGCGTCGCTGCTGTTAATGAACTGGTTTTGTGTCCTCCTGCAGCCATATGTGTGGACGGGACCTTCCACAAGTACGTGTTCACCCCCGATGGGAACTGCAACCGAGAAGCCTTCGACGTGTATCTGGACATATGTGACGACGACGACTTCTGAGGAGCGATTAAAGGAGGAAGAGGAGGAGGAGGAGGAGGAGGAGGAGGAGGAGAGGACGGAAACGGAAACACGAATGACTGGAGTTAATGATGATGGTTGTGTTGATGCTGAGGCCTGTTTTCTAATCGTGTCTGTAATCACGTAGCAGTGAATATAAATACACTTCAACCTTACAAGAGAAGAGATGTTCTGTATTTATGAGGAGGTCACCTGTTCAAATCAAACTGAAATTAAAATTCATTTTTGATAAGAAATCAGTGCTTCCATCCTGCTGTTTGTTTTAACTTGTTAACGTATCAAACATGTGATTACCAACAAGAAGGTTTTCATAAAGCGTCCTATAAAACCAGAAATGATGGAATAATAATAATAATAATAATGTGACCACACAGCTCAATAAATAAGAAGCCAAAACAAGTTCTCTCCACACGAAACCCTGCAGCATCTCTGGTGTCACTTCACCTCAACTCCCTTTAAATCAGCAGTCAGCACCAGACTTCACTGTAAAAATGAATCATTTAAAGGTTGAGGTGATGAGGAGTATTCTCACTGACTGGGCAGGAAAGTAAATATGATATAATATAATCAGATCTCATTGCGGCGCCGACTGCTTCATGGCCTCTGAATGAATCAGAATGTAATTAGAGTCGCTGCAGGTTAATTATCAGCTGTAATTATTTAAACAGCTTCATTCGTCACATTCTAGTTTCACGTCGCAGGAGTTCCCCGATTTAAAAAAAAAAAAAAAAAAAAAAGGGCTTTGGATGATTAAAGAAGTAAAACGAGACCAAGATATCTCTGTTCAAAATATTTTAAATTAAACAATCTGAGAAGAAACACACCACCTTTCAGTCAAACTTCTGCATTTTATGTGATTTATTGCGATTCCATGTTTACCACTAGACCATGGGAAAAAGTTGAATCTTATATCATACATATTTCGGCCTTTTTTTTAATTTATTGTATATTTCGGCTTCTTTCAGCCTTTGTTTGGACTTATTTTCAGACATATTTTGGCCTTTTATAGACGTTAGCATGCAGCTTTAGCTCTGCTCTGTGTAGCTCTGCTTCTCCTGTCAATGTGTGAAACCCAAAGAGTTTCCATCCTTTCCTGGATGTGTAGTGTTTACCACGCTGGATTTAACATGTGAGGGTGCAGGTCGTATCCACGCCGACCCTCCAACGTTTTAGACTCTCTGAGGTTTGTTTTGGTTGACGGATACGGAACGGATATGACGTCACGTTACTCAGACTACCACAATAAAAGAGGTAACTTCCTTCTACCTCCACAGAGACTCAGATGAAGCAAACTAGTGATGCACCGACGGCACTTTTTTCAGACCGAGTACAAGTACTTCCATTTGGGTACTCTCCGATACCGAGAACCGATACGAGTACTTCTCTGAGCCTAAAGACCCTCGTTAACAGCCAGCTGGAGGGGGTGAGCGACACTCCCTCCAGCGTATCGGACAGATACCAGATACTGGTATCGGGTAGAAGCAAATATATTGATTCTGGCATTAAGGAATCTATTTCAAAAAGGTGATCTGATTTTTTCCCACCCCTACGGTGCAGCATCTGTTACCATGGTGATCTAACCCGGATAAAAGTGAGTCAGCTTCATGATACCAGAAGACTTGAGTTGAGCCCAAAGACAGCTGGATAACACACTGACCTCACGTCTGTTTCACGTATTCCTTCATGTCTAAACCGGTTTATTAGCGTTCTGGAATCACTGCAGTTTATACAAAACAGGTGAAGCTTTAAAGTTAAAAAAACAACTATGAAAGTTCACACAAAAACAATTGAAAGTTCACTCCCAGCAGCTGCAGCCGCCTGCAGAGACCGGCATGTTAACTTCTCACCATCTGCTCAGTAAGTCTGTTAAACAGGCGCCGGCAATCAAATCAAGTTTGAGGTTTAACTTTTAAAGTTTAAAGTATTCAAACGGAACCGAGCAACACCCAGATTCACCGGTGTCGACTGGAGCCACTGACTGACTGAAAATAACCCAAAAATATTAGTAAAATAGCAGAAAAATACTAGTAAAATATCCCCAAAACAATTATTAGTAAAATATCCAAAAAATAGTAGTTAAAATATTAGTAAATTATCCCCAAAAATATTAGTAAAACATATAAGAAGAACCTTAGTAAAATATAAAAAATGGTAAAATATCCCCAAACATTTTGTTAAATATTCAAAACAAATATTAGTAAATATATGTAAAAAAAAAAAACATTGGTAAAATATCCAAAGAAATATTAGTCATCTCTAATATCTGTGATTTTTTTTTTGGACATTTTCAAACTTTTTTTTTTTTTTACATTTTTCAGACTTTTTTTTTTTTACATTTTTCAAACTTTTTTTTTGGACATTTTTCAATTTTTTTCAATTATTTTTTTTACATTTTTCAGACTTTTTTTTGGACATTTATCAAACTTTTTTTTGGACATTTTGAAACTTTTTTTTACATTTTTCAGACTTTTTTTTTTACATTTTTCAAACTTTTTTTGGACATTTTTCAAACTTTTTTTTTGTCGTTTACATTTTCCAGACTTTTTTTGGACATTTATCGAACTTTTTTTTTTGACATTTTT
>CAKAOH010022154.1:0-11452 GCA_916701665.1 Sebastiscus tertius
GCAACACAACCTCCTCTCCATGCCAGATAGATAGAGCCAGAGCAACACAACCTCCTCTCCATGCCAGATATATAGAGACAGAGCAACACAACCTCCTCTCCATGCCAGATAGATAGAGCCAGAGCAACACAACCTCCTCTCCATGCCAGATATATAGAGACAGAGCAACACGACCTCCTCTCCACGCCAGATAGATCAGAATCAGAATCTTGTTTATTGCCAGGTGTATCAGGTATATACTTGGAATTTGCTTTGGTTCGTTGGTGCAAATGAGCAGTAAAAATAACAATAGAATAATTAATAAACGTTAGAACAAAATAAGAATAAAAGAAATTAAAATTCTACCAATAAACAATATATAATATAAGCTATAAACAAAACTAAACATACACCAAAAACTAAAGAAACAAAAAAACAAGAAAAACGCGCACCAACTTGCCGAGGCAGCCGTAGTTGGCCCCATCTTCGATCTTCCTCAACACGACCTCCTCTCCACGCCAGATAGATAGAGCCAGAGCAACACGACCTCCTCTCCACCATGGAACCTTGAGAGAGGAGCAGAGTTTTGTTTTTAATTCACAGTTGCTTGGTAATGTAAACGTATGTTACCCACACCAATGAGCCCCCGTGGACTGAAGTAAAAAAAACTAGCGATTAAGACCATAAACTCATGTTTACAATGTTGACTGAGGTAATAAACCAAGTGAGAAGGAGGCTCATTTTCTCACAGACTTCTTTACAACCAGAGGAGTCGCCCCCTGCTGGCTGTTAGAAAGAATGCAAGTTTGATGCACTTCAGCATCGGCTTCACTTCTCATAACCAGAGGTTGCCCACCGGCTCGTTTTTCAAGTTGAAATGTAGATTTGTCCGACCATCAGGTCACCCTGCTCACCTCAAGGTCAGAGGTCAGAGGTCAAAGGTCAAATTTTTCTTTTTCTTTTTTTATATGAATGATAAAAGTGTGGTTTTGTCATTCAGGATATAAAACACAATGCATTCTTTATCATTGTTCGTGTTTGATAGTGTGTACTGACAAACAGCCATTGTATTTTGACAGAGCTGGCAGGAGTTCCCATGGAAGTGTGTGTGTATGTGTGTGTGTGTGTGTGTGTGTGTCTGTGTGTTTGTGTGTGTGTGAGGGGTTATGGCTGTAACCAGATCCACAGTCGAGGAGGTAGGCTAAGGCGTGTCTCTCTTAACACTGGCCAAACACAACTTGTTGGCTGCCTGGCGAGGGTAACCCTGTTTCTGTGTGTTTGGTGGTTAAGACAAGATAAGGTTGTTTCACATTCCGTTATATGAGAAGATAAACTAAACCATTAAACATCCCACAGATGAATTTACAAGGTTTTTAAAGTAATGTGTTTCTGAGCGGTCATGGAATGTGAATGGAAAATGTACCTCTTTCTCTCAGGTGTTTGGGAAGATGAAGATTGGTTAGTGGGAGTGACACTGCGTCATAAGATCAATAAAACACATTAAAATACACCTTGAGGTTATATCGTGGGGTGTCGTCATTGAAAATAATAAAATAATAATAAAAAAAGAAAAAAAATATATAAATATATAGATACAAATATATATATATTTTATTATTTTTTTGTATCTATCTATCTATCTATCTATCTATCTATCTATCTATCTATCTATCTATCTATCTATATATATATATATATCATAAATTGGAGTGAGGGTGATTAGCTATGTATTTAATAATTTAATAATTTAACTGCGCTTTGGACAAATGATTTCTTATAGACTTTCTTGGTGTCTCGTGGCTCTAAATCGCCTTCCTGAGGGAAGAAGTTAAATCTGTGGGCACAACGGACGGGACGGGTCACTTGTTATGTCTTCTTGGTATTCAGTACACGCCTGCTGCTTAGTTGCATCTGTGGTTTCCCTTTAATTTTACTGTCCGTGTTAAACCACTCGACAGTTTCCCTTTACATTTGACATTCAAGTGTCCGTACCAAGCGACCGTGTTAAAGGACGAGATGCTTTCCTCCAGATTATTGTCCATTTTAAGAATATTCTGGCTCACCCCGAAGTCATTAATCTTCTTCAGTAACATATACAGTGAATGTAACTGTTTTCATGTTTAAACACTTGTGCATGTTGTTTAATACTTTGCGACAACACAGCAGCAGACTAACTGATATTGAGTTGACACAGAACTAAAGAAGACTCGTCGTACAGTACACAATAGGTTTTGTTTGTTATGTAGAGTTTTAATCCCTCAGCCTGGAGACCGTCTCGCTTTATTTGTCAGTTTGACACTCGGAGACAAAAGCACAATCCGCCTCATAACTCACATACCGAGACTCACAGCTGATTGACAATTGACATCATCTCTGACAAACAATGAACAAAATTACATTTCGGGGGGAATTAAACATTCGCTTTTGTGCCGAGATTTAGACGAGTAGATTGATGACGGAGGGTTGTGTGTTGGACCAGTAACTTCCTGCCGTCTCCGTTGGTTTCTTTTCTGCCGTCAGGTGGAAAACTACAGTGTCACAGGTGATAAATGAAATCCCAGCCACTCCCAACCTCTCTCTTTGCTCTTTGCTCGCTCCGTTTCTTCACTCCAAAACCACTTCATACATGTGTTTGTCCTTTCCCATCCACCTACGCACTTAACAAACCAAACTGACCCTCCCTCCCTTCCTCCCTCTCTCCATCCATTTAGCCTTGAAGTTAACTTGCAGTTCAGTCCCATACAAACACATGCAGACTCTAAAATGAACATCAACTCAGGCTCCCATTTATCTGATAAACAGTTAAAATGTTGGACATATAGCTTGGTGTTAAAAGCCATAAAAGGTTAACAACCCCTATACCAGGTTCGGCTGAGCTATGTGTTAAAACGCTGCCTTTAAAAACTTCATAAAATGCTGAAAATTTCTGAATTGTTTCTAAAAGATGAGGCCTTAACGCTACTTAAACAACACTCCAAGTGTATTTTGTCCAAATAATGTTTGTTTGACAATGATTTCAATATTTTAGTAACAAAATCAACACATGAGAAATTGTATTTTTACTTTTTTTATATTGAATGTACATACTTGACTTTGGATTCTTTTTGTTATCTTATTTACATTGTTATTGATCTTATTTGTTATTTTCTACTTGATCATATTTCATTATTATAATAAAACTACTCCATTTGAAGTCAAAATTATACAATTTAGTTGTTTTTTATTGGTGTTATACTGTGCACAATGGTAGAATGTGATGATGCTCAGGGTAAATGTCATGGCCAAAGGCTCCGTTGTGGTCACATCGCCTCCTGTAGTGGATATCAGGAGTATTTTAGAGCCAAATTCCATTTGGGTATCCAAGTGGCCAAATGGAGAGTCCGCCTGGTCCTATCCTCACTAAAACCTTTGTAGAATCTATGTGCTTTGTGTTATTTATATCTGCTTTGGCACAGTTGTAGTCGAGGAGTTGCTGAATGAATTCAGTGGTATCTCCATGCATGGCATCATTGCTATAATGGTGTTATCTACTGTCTAATTGAGAAAATGTTTGAAGGGGAGGATAAAAATGTAACTTTTTCCTTTGGTTTATCACAACTTATTCAGGCATAGTAACAGTCACAATGTTACTCACTGGGGATGAATTCTCTGAGACCAAGATCATGCATATAGAGCTGGTAGTTGTGGAGCTATTCTTGATTTGTTTTGGGTATGTCTATCTAGGAGAAAAATCACCTTCCAGCACCCTAGGGCTTAAGAGGTTAATTAGTTATTTCATAATTGTATTCATGTGCAGGCAAATAAACAGAAAAAAGATCAGATTTAGATTAAATAATTTGGGCTGCTGGATGGTGATATCCCGCAGGCCACAGATGTACAAAGCCTACGCCTTTATTTTGAATGTTTTTGACCTGCAGCTCCTTTTATATCCCACATGAATGCTGCATTAGTTGCCTCACAATCACTTTTTTGTGTGCATGTAAACGGCTGGTTGCCATTTACAGAGACACACTAATACTATAAACATGAGGGCGGACACAAACACATAAAACCTGCACATACACACACACACACACACAAACACACACACACAGAACCAGAGACATCCCTCCCGCTGCACAAACAAAGCCAAAAAGCACCTGTCAGACTGGTATGGTATTGACGGATGGATGGGTAGGTGAAGAGGAGGAGACGTTAGAGGGAGGAGAGAAAAACGGCCTTTAAAAAGCAGATTAAAACAGGTTTGTCCATCTCATTCTAGAGGAATCCACACACACACACATACACGGTGTTTGGGACTATGGCTTCCACCACCTCGGGTGATGTTCTTCCCACAGGCGGCCGGATCTTCACCTCTATTCCTGATGTGTTCTTCATCCCTGAGTTTGTGAGTTTCTTATCTGTTTTTTTTTTACTCTTGTTTGAAACATTATCTCCATCTTTACTCTGCTTACCCATGTGAGTTGTAGACTGAGATCTTACTCCTCTCTCTTTTATCTGCCTGCTTCCTTCTTGCTCACACTATCATTCCTGATTCACTCGGTTCAGCACCGTTTAGATTAGGATCTGGTTTCTTTGACTCTCTTCGTCATTGCTCCGCTGGGGCGAGTCTCTGTTTCAGATAGGAACCTCTTGTCTTGTTATATGTTGGTCAGCATCAGTGTTTGATCAGTGGAGCCAACACAGAGCAGAGTGACCTGCAAACCAACCGTGAAGATCAGAGGAGGTTTTAGGTTTGGGCTGGGTCCACAAAGATAGGAAGTTAACGAGAGCCCCGTCAGTTAACATAAACTCTTTTTATTAATCATTGTTGGCACACAATTATGAGTTGTGTTACTCAGACAACTTGGCAACCAGTTGGGTTTATGCTGACGGTTGTTCCCATAGGCAAATGATTTCTGGTGAAAAACACAGGTTGTCATAGCAACAGGAAAAACAGCAACCATAACAAGTCTCAGCAACAAAAAGAAAAACTATTGAGTGTAAAAGTCACACAATATTTGGACACTTTTTAAAAGTATTCTATGTGTATTCGAGGTGTACTATCATACTTTTGTGTGAATAAACAGCAGTATGGATCTTTTCGGAAGCACTGAGCAGTAATTTACGTCATCACTTCCTGAGAGCCTCTTCGCCGGGTGGAGATGTGTAACCATGGTAACCCATGCCAACCTCAGGTGACCAAGACGACGGTTTGTGAGAATCAAAATCTGAATTAAATCTAAATATATATATATTACGCCTAGCAAAGTGAAATCTCATACTACTGCCGTCCGTCAACGTCTGTTAAGAACGATTTTGTTACATTGCATTTGGGATATTTATGCCGCCGTAGTGTTCAGCGTTGCATACTGTAATATTTCACAGGAAATAGTATGCAATTTGCGTACTACTGGTTCCATACTAAGGTTTCGGACATACTAAAATATCTCACACACTGTTTTAGCGTATTAAATGGTGAGTAAAGAATTTTAGATGCAACCTATCAGTCTATAAAAAGTCTGTGATGGAGCAGCTTTACTTTAATATTCATATTTTTTTCTTCTAACAGCAAGTAGTCAACATCCTCTAAAGTTGATTTATTATTATTTTTATTTTAAAAATAATAATAATAATAATATTATATTTATATATATATATATATATATATATATATATATTTTATGTTAATGAAACACAATGGGTGTTCCATTAACTACAATGTAAACCCATCTGCGTCAATCTTAAATGCTCAGGGAAAGTGCGCCGGGAGTGTGGTGACATAGCTTTAAGAGCGAAAAGCCCGTTCTCATTCCGAGGGCGTTGAACACCGAGGCTTTGTCAAGGCCGTCGGCGTGTGTTACCGCCGCACAGGGCACCCTTCAGCGCCGGTATGAAACACACCAAGTTTTCCATTAACTACAATGTAAACCCATCAGTGACAACAGTAAACACTCCGAGAAAGTGCACCGGGAGGTGCCGGTGACGAAAGAACGAAAAGAGACACAGCGGGAGTGGAGTTGGGCGGGTCCAACAAAAACAAACACAAGGCTTTCAACCAGGAGGCGGCTGTTTGTGTCCTGTGCGTCACGTTACAATCAGCTGTTCCTTCACAACGTTCGGTGTCATCTTCACTGTACAAACGTAGTATTTTTAAGCTCAACCATGAAGTTATTTCCTAAACCTTAACTACAGTGGTTTTGATGCCGACAAATAAAGTGACACCAAGGGGCGTGACAAAGCGGCGGTATGTGATGAGCGTGTTGGTTTGGCTGCATCGGTCTACAGACTTAAACTTTACAGCACAAAACCTCAAAGGTCACGACAAAGCAACGTCCAGACTGTCAAAGAGTATTTAGTTAGTATTTCCTGCAGGAATGTAAAAAACTGTCTTTGAAAGTTGGATCCACAAAATAAGGAAGGTACATTTCCAAAGCTGATGCATATCATTTCTTCTTTTGACCTCTTTTTCCTGGCGGGGTTCTTTGACGTTTTTACACACATGAATATCTTTAATTCAGCCTTTTACAGCAGTTTGTAACAGCTCTCTAAAGTTGTCCATAATCCTTTAAACTACAATAAAGTGTTTCAGATTTCAATAATCGTGCATATAGTAGTCATTAACTTTTCACAGTTCCCTTATTAACAAGTTCTGTTTGTCATAAATACCAAACCTGAACTTTTTCTGGGGTATTTTATGTCTTAATTTGTGGTTGGACAGTAAAGAGGAGACATGAAATGAGGGTGGGAACCGAGCCGGGGACGTTGCAATCGTAAACCTTCGTAAACCAGATCTGCTTCTCTATCAGACTCGGATCATGTTGGTTTATCAAATTTGTTCTGTTGTGTGAATTTAGGACACAGGCTTTCTTCTTCAGGGGAAAACTGTCAACTCAGAGTTGCTTGGAAACTATAAACCTCCCATTTCTTCAACCTTTAAATCTGTCCTGAGGAGTCTGTCCTCACCGTGGAGGTGGACTATGAGACAATTTCCCTATTTCAGTCAATATTTTATTGAAGGAATATAACACATATAGCTGTTGTTTATTCAGAGACTATTATAGACGGTTTCTGTACGGGGGAACTGAAGATTAAATCTGTCTGACACAGGTGGAAAAACAGCTTTAGTTGCAGAGGGAGGTGTAAATCTATCCAACCATCAACTCACATGGTTTTTAGTTGCTGGCTTGGGTCTTTTTTTCTGGCTGCTGGCCAGCTCGCCTTTTCATGAAGCAACCTGCCGCTCAGGTATATGGAAATATATACTGGTTTACTCCTCTGGTCAGAGTTTAAATCTAAACCATCACGGGTATAAAAAGGGCAGGAAAGATAACTGACATGAGGACGAGCTTGGCTGCTTTTCTGGCTGAAAGTTCAGGAGGAGAAACCAGGAACAAGATATCAGATATGATAACCCTCTGCCTTTAGCGACCACACAGTTTCACAACACATTTTACACCCGTGTGATATTCAGTCTGCTACATGGATGAATGAAATGAACGAGAAAGCAAACAATGGGCTACAGTAGGGTGCATTCAACTGAAATTTAATATATTGATTTGTGTACGTAGACACGAATTTCACATTTTTTTGTGATGGTCAGCATCGTGTAATTGTGAACCGGGAAGTGTAAAGAGCAGCGAACGTCTCATAGGTTGGACGTCGGGGTGGATGGGTGTGTCAAAAAACACACTTTCCTCCAGGAGACTGGTGTTTGTGTCCCGGGTGGATTTGGCAATTAACTTCCGTACTTAACTTACGCCACTTCTGGTGTTATTTTAAGCCAAACCACGATCTTTTCCTAAACCTAACTAAGTAGTTTTGTTGCCTAAGCCTAACCAAGTCAATCTTTCCCTAAACCTAGGAGTTTTATTTTGAAAAGACTGGAGCGGAAATTGATACGTGCGTCACATGTTGTTGAAAGTTGTGCAGAGCGTCACGAAAAAAAAGGTAAATTCCTGTCTATGTACACGAATCATGAACTGCCGTGAGACTGTGTTGTGGATTCACAACAGTTACAATGAATGCCAGTGGAGTAGGACAAAACATTTTCATCAAAATGCCGATAAAATCAAACCACTCCTGCAACGTGTCCTCAGTTTGTATGATATTTATGTTTTCCTACAAATGTCCAGCAACACGTGTCATTTTCTGCTCGTAACCTGCACGCAGTCTTTTAAAAATAAACTTCTGTCGTCACAGGAAACTACTTAGTTAGGTTTAGGAAAAGATTTTTAGGAAAAGAAGAGGTGTGACTTAACGGAAGTTACGTGGCAAATTAATCAACGTTGACTTCTGGTTTCACCCGGGGCACCAACACCAGTCTCTGGGTAAAAATCGGGTGTTTTTTGACCCACCCATCCACACTGACCTCCTCTCTACACAATGCTGTTTATACTTCTCGGTTCACTTACGTGGATTACATAAGAATTGATTTTGTGCTGACCATCCTGAAAAAAAATTTGTCTATGTACACAGATCAATACATTCAATTTCGTGACTATTTCACAAACTGCTGTGAGCTGGGCTGAATATTCTGGACGTACATTTTGATTTTCAGAGCCGCCTGGCGGACAGTATTTGATACCTCAAAGATAGATTTCTTTAACGGGCTGCAGGCCAGTTAACTCTCACCTGGAATGGATAATGCTCCTCAGGCATGAAGACGGATAAGGCCGATACGGAGAAGTAGAGATAAGGCTTACGCAATGTTTGCTGATACTACATGTGATTGCTTAAAGTAATGTTTGTTTAAAGTAATGCAGTGTTTTCACAGTAATGAACTGTGTTTGCTCACCTCTGTATCTCACTGTGCTCAGGCTCTATCAGGTATTTGACTTTCTCCCATCAAACATTTTAATTTAAAGTCAAGCACATTAGAGGACTTAATAAGACTAAAATAAGAGAAGCACAGACAGGCTGAGGCAGTTTGTTCATCACTTAATGTGATATTAACAATCTGACCTCCTGCAGGCGACATGCCTTCAACGGTTTGAATGATATCTTACGAGAAGTTATTCCTAATCTTTTGGGCATTTTCCTACGAATACTCCGCTATTTCTGCTCCAGTCTTTTCAAAATAAACTTCTTTTGTCTTCACAAGAAACAACTTGGTTAGGTTTAGGCCAGGAAACTACTTTGTTAGAATTTGGAAAAGATTGTTGTTTAGGTTAAAATAACAACGTTGATTTCTGGTTTCACACAGGACACGAACACCGGTCTCCTGGGTGGATGTCTGGTGTTTTTTCATCCACCCCGACCTCCTCCCTACACGGTGTTCCCCGCTATTTATAAAGTTGCAGAGTTTCTAAAATTAAAAATAACACATTTAGAAATGTTCTCTTCAATAATTTTGCATTAAAATCACAACATTTTGCCAGGATGTTAGCATCACACAGCTTAAATGAAGTGCAGAGAGGTAAAATGTCTTTAACTTCTCGGCTCCGTAGAGGGGACGTATGAGGTGAAATCAGAGTTTGATGAGTGTATCATGGTATATAGAAATGTTTGAACCACCTGTAGGTGTACTGTTTAATCGGGGCGTGGCACATTCTTTGCATGCGGTCAGATTGAATTGTGTTTGCTGAGCTAAAAAGAAAAGAAAAAGCATAGCAGCCGATTATGAATAGACTGTCCTGACTTTGACCCGGCTGTGTTTACGCAGCTGAGTGAAACCTGCTTTTCCTGCATTTATGAGGCACTTTACAGGGAAACGTTGAATCTTGATGTTTCTGAACCGAAAAGAGTTTCAACATTTCTATGTTTATATCTTTATAGTGTTTTAAACTGCTTTTGCCATTTCAAAACTGTATTCTCAATAATATTTATATTTAGGCAACAAATCTATATAAGACAAGATCATGTTTTAGGTTAAAATAAGTACTTCTGGTTTCACACGGGACACAAACACGGGTCTCCTGGGTGAAAGTCCCAAGTTTGACCATCCATCCATCCATCCATCCATCCATACTCTCCGACCTCCTCCCTACACAGACTTTGATTAGGCTAAACATATTTGTGATATGTCAAACACAAACTTAATCTGGGAGAAAATACTTTCCCTTAAAACATAATTGACAATGCAGTTTTTTTTGTGTGGGAATGTGATTTTCAGGAGACCAAGCTGAGAAAAAGACGCATTATCTTAAAGTTCACGTTTAACTAACAGCTAGAATTTTTATTTCCAAAATGATGGTTGGATATCAGCTGGATGAAATTAGTAGATTAACTCTTTAACCAACATTTTAAAGAAGTACAGATGGTCATTCCCTTACAAAAAAGAAGTATACTTCAAGTTTATTTAATGAAGAATACTTTAGTAAAGTTCAAGTATATATTACCCAAGTATACTTTATGTAGTAAATACACTAATGTCAGTGTAACTTCAATACTTCTTGGGACTAAATTGGCCCACTTTTTAGTTTATAAAAGTATACTTCTAAGTCTACTTTAAGTGTAATAATAGTAAACTTTGAGTATACACCTAGTTTACATTTAAGTCTTATTTTGTACTGCAACTATACTATAATATACAGATAGTTTACTAGTTTTATACTTGTAAGTACAGTATACTACTTCAATACTTCTTGGGACTAATTTAGTTTATAAACGTATTCTTTAAGTGTAAGTATTGTATTGATAGTTTACTAGTTTTATACTGGTAGCCCACTTTTCATTTTATGAAAGTGCACTTTAAAGTATACTCTCAAAAAACTACTAGTTTAATAGTTTTTTTATACTGCAAATATATATGTATATACTTGTAGCCCATTTTATAGTTTATGAAAGTGCACTTTAAAGAATATTCAGTAAACTACAAGTTAAATATTTTTTCTACTACAAGTATACTAGTATACTAACTTTTTTTTTAAGTACATCTTGATCAAAAGATTAAAGGGACTGTTTGTAAGAATCAGAAGTGCTTGTTAACAGCAACACCTGTAGCTGTTAAGTCAACGAAAGTCAGCGTCTCCCCCGCGGCCAACATTGTTTTGCAAGACGGACTTCACTAGATAGAACTTTGTGGTTTTGGTGCTTGTTTTGTGCTGGAGTCTTGTGTGAACAGCGTAGCCACATGTGAATGTGCATGGGACATGATTTATACATGTAAGAAGTTACAAACAGTCCCTTTAAGTAGTATAAATCAAGTATAAGACTTTTCTGTATACTTGTCTGTATGAGCCAAGTATACTTTTGTTAAGTATATATCAAATAAGTGCATGAAAAGTAAACTGAAAGTATACTCTCTTATTTAAAGTTTAAAAGAAGTATACTAACTGCACACTTTAATAAACTTCCTTTTGTTAAGGGTAACCTCACTCTAATCTTAGTCTCACTTCGGTAAAGTAGACTTTGACACAGATACAACACTGAATTAAAGCTGCAAGCAGCGATGAACGGGCCCTCGCCCACGCTGGCACGTCTGGGGAACACGCACGTCGGGGAACACGCTGTCGTGGCACGTATCTGTCTTCAGGCCAGGACTGTTATCAAG
>CAKAOH010022154.1:11472-21864 GCA_916701665.1 Sebastiscus tertius
TGGAGTCTTGTGTGAACAGCGTAGCCACATGTGAATGTGCATGGGACATGATTTATACATGTAAGAAGTTACAAACAGTCCCTTTAAGTAGTATAAATCAAGTATAAGACTTTTCTGTATACTTGTCTGTATGAGCCAAGTATACTTTTGTTAAGTATATATCAAATAAGTGCATGAAAAGTAAACTGAAAGTATACTCTCTTATTTAAAGTTTAAAAGAAGTATACTAACTGCACACTTTAATAAACTTCCTTTTGTTAAGGGTAGCCTCACTCTAATCTTAGGTTTCCTCGCACTTCGTGCCAGGACACCGTTGGGGTCCTGGCACTTTCGTGCTCGGGCCCTAATTAAGGTATTATCCTGTTTACTTTAGTTTAACACTCAGACTGTTGTTATAGGTGTGGCTGTTGTTGAACTGCTGAAAGGTTCATTACTGTATTGCATGTCTATGCTTTAACCTATAGCCCACTCACAACAACCATGTATGACGTCCATAGAATCAGGCAAAGTTAATATAAACCTGATAATCTCTGTTGAAATTGAGCTCCAAAATCACGGTGTCGCAGTATGGAAAGGGGAAAAGGCCTTTTGTTTTGTCTCCCCAGACTAAATGTGTAGGGTTTCCTTCTCTCAGAAAGCTGTGAGGGCAGTTTCTATGTTCTCTATGTGTTAATCTCTCACTGAGAAGCTGATTTGTTGCTGCAGTTTGTGGGAGATTTCCTCTTTAGAAAGCAGAGCTGCTTGTGTGAATCCGACGGTGTTCTGCTCCAGCTCTGCTCCTGCACACCTGATACTTATAATGCTGATTGATGGAGCTGCAGGGACACCTGTAGGGTCGGTGTGTGTGTGTGTGTGTGTGTGTGTGTGTGTGTGTGTGTGTGTGTGTGTGTGTGTGTGTGTGTGTGCGCAGCCCTGAACTGGCCAACTGGAGACAATCAACGTTAGGACACAATTGGCCTTTCTCACAGCAGACATTTCCACTTGTCATCATGTACAATGTTCTATTATCAGTCTTATTGCACAAGGACACTGAAAGAAACGTTTTCCCTGTGCACAGAGTCTACAGTAAAGCAATTCAACATGCCTCTTATCACGGAACAAATGTAGGTTCATGCTCTATCTAAATGCCAAACACTCTTTCAAGCACAATGTTTGTCAAAGGAGGAGGGAAACAGAAAATACGTGGCAACATGAGTCCTGAGGCCCAACCCTTATTTTGTGTGAACATTTTTAAACGACAGATGAAAACCTATTTATTAAATTTTGCTTATTATTATTATTATTATTATTATTATTGTTATTATTATTTATTGTATTATTATTTTTTATTTTACTAATTCTATTTTTTTTATTCTTAATGGTCTGTTTTTAAATTTTGATTTCACTTATATATTTTAGCATCTACTGTCCTCTCATTGTCTAATTTGATTGTTTATCTGCCTATCTGTTTGAATATGTTGCATTTTTATTTTATTTTATAAAGCTCTTTGAGCTACATCTCTTGTATGAAAAGTTCTCTACAAATAAAGTTATTATTATTATTTATTTATTATTATTATTATTATTTCTATTATTATTATTATTATTATTATTATTATTATTTTAAAGGGGTATTCCACCAATTTTACACATGAAGCACTGGAGGAGTTTTCTAAAGTCTGAAGAATAGCTAGTGGGTTTGGAGATAACAAATTTATAACAGAAAGTTGAGTTGCATTATGGGAAATATAGGATCCTTTAAAAAAAAAAAAAAAAAAATCTGTCTCTTGCAAGTCCCCCATCTTATGAAAATACAACGCTGATTGCTGTAGTACCAATCCAAAGCAAACTAATCAATATTTTTCTGATGACTATCCATCAAATGTCAACGTGAAAACAATGTGAAAGTGATGAAGATAATCTGCAGCTAAAAGAGAGAGAATATTGGACTTTATATTCATCAGGTGGAAACAAACACAATAATTCAAATGAGTGTTGATGTTGCTGTGTGACTGCTGGATGTTTACATAGGCAACTCTTTGCTAACAAATTCACCATGTCAACTTTAAAGGTGATGATGTGTCACAGCTTGTTTCTGCTGCTCCCAAGTTGCCAAAAACATCTGTTATTTGCTGGTTTTAAAGGAACAGTGTGCAACATTTCGGGGGATCTATTAGCAGAAATGGAATATAATATTCATAACTATGTTTTAATTAGTGTATAATCACCTGAAACTAAGAATTGTCGTTAGCTTAGAATGAGCCGATGTATCTACATAGGGAGCGGATCCTCTTCAAGGAGTCTGCCGTGTTTCTACAGAAGCCCAGAACGGACAAACCAAACACGGATTCTAGAGAGTGCCTTTCACATTTGTACGTTACCTGAAGGTCACCGTAGTTCTCCAACACGCTTGTCAAACTGCGGTAACGTGAGCTGCAGAGTGCAAAACCGTGGTACCGCCAGTCTGACTTCCGTTGCTCCTAATGCAATGTTATTATGGTAAGGGTGGCTTCTGAGCGAGGCGAATGACGTTACCACAGTTTTGCACTCTGTGGTTCACGTTACCGCGGTCTTGGAAAGGGAGGAGTGAGCAGAGAAGTACTCAGTTGGTTGCAATCTGCAACCGCACCACTAGATCCCGCCTCATCCTACACACTGTACCTTTAAAGGTGCAACACTGTAATTCATAGTAACTAAAATGGAGTCTGTTATTATCATACAATAACAAAACTCTAAATGTTTGGTGCAAACTGTGGACATGAAATGTGTAAATGTTTTGTCCAGTATTGAACTTTATTATTACTATAAGAGCAGCATGAGTTTAAGACATGCTTTACTGGTTCATCATGTTTTACTAAACTTCAACCTCGTCAGGTTGAAGTTTAGGCATCTCTGAATGATTATGAGGTTAACAAACATGTTCCTCCAGTATTCTAGTCATTGATCATTGCTGACCAGTTATTCTAATTTATCATGAAAACTAGATTTCAAATCCAACTTTCTGTCTCTTCGTCTTTCTCTCCCTCCTCCCTCACCTGTGTGTCCCTGCAGGTGTTCGGGGGTTTGGTGTGGATCCTGGTGGCGTCGACTTTTGTCTCTCCGCCCAACCCTCTGGGCTGGGTGATGTTTGTGTCCGTCTTCTGCTTCGTAGTGACGACGGTCTGGTTCTTCATCTTCCTCTGCGGAGCCAATCAGAGCAGCGTCTGGCCCTCCCTGGTAAGACACGCACATCACGGTTTAACAGTGGATAGGTAGTGATGTGTGAGTGTTGTACATCTCTTGAATGCTGTTAAAAATGCAACATCATGCAGGGGCGTCCACATACTTTTTAGGCCTGTATAGTGTAGCGTATAACCTTTATTACTCTGCTGCCTTCTTCCTTCTTCTATTTCACACTTCTTCCTTCTTACCGTGTCGTTTCAGGATGTTGGCTATCATTTTGTGGCAGTGGTTTTCTACCTCAGTGCGTCGGTGGCTCTGGCTTACATCACCTTCGTGAGAGGGCAGTTGATAATTACGTCTGATGCTCTCAAATTCTACCGACTGGAGATCGCTGCAGTGGTAGGTCAAACCCACACACAGACGTACAGATCCTAGCTATTACTCTATATATTCTGATATACTGTAACTGTGTTAAGACAACATTAACAAACTAACAAGGAAACAATCTGTGACTGTTCCAGTTTAAATTAGGTCTGTGGGTTTGAACAATGTTTGCAATGACTAATATACAATAGAATCACATCTTGCAGCTCAGATGAAATAGAAATGCATCTCTATATTTGTCTCCTTTAAATCAGTGTGTTGACAGCGGTGGTCCCGAAGCCAGGCTCTATAACACCTCCGTCTTTCTACCGGAAGGTGACTTCTCTGTGTTTCTGTGTTTTCAGGTGATGTCCTACGTGGCCACTCTCCTCTACTTCCTCCACGCCATCTTCTCTGCCATTCGATGGAAGAGGTCCTAAAACAACGAGAAGACCAGAGGAGAAGGAACCAAATGACCTGCTGATCGTCGGACTAAACACAGAATGACCTTTTGTGTTTTTTGTTCTTTATAATTTTCATGTCAGTAAGAGAAACTTAGTTTTGAACCAAAGTGCCAAAACGTCAAATGAATGAAGGTTATTGATAAATGTTTATCGATCTGGTTAGCGAGGAAGACCTGAACATTATTACCCCACAATTTACTCTTATTATTATTAATCAGAAAGGCAGTTTGGTCAGAAGGTAAATGAGCCTGTTCAAGTTCAAATTTGTCAGAAATAAATGTATGAGGAATATAGCATATAGCACGAGGAAGGCTAATGAGTGAAAAGAACTAATTCAAGATATTATTAATATCTAGGGGCAGTTACATTATGATATTTTAAGATAGATTTATGAGGACATTCACATTTTTTTTTACTTGCACTGTCACCAAATAAGAGATAGTTCACCCAAATTACAAAAAACATTACATACTTACCTATAGACACCGTTTTGTGGCCAAACATCGCTCAGCAGAGTGTAATTCATTGGTTATTGGTGACTTTACTGTACAGGTAAAATGACAAATGACCCTAAAACTTGGTGTAGGCTATTTTTTAAAGGATGTTTCTCTTTATAAAGGTGCAGTAAACATTTCTACAATCAACGTAACATTAAAGCATTTCATAGAATAGCAGAGCTTAGTGTTAGTAAAGCACAGTACATTTAAATTGCCAATAAATCCTCAAATCCTCTGAACCTGCATGTTTTCTTCATGTTTACGATGAACAAAAGATAAATGCATTTATAAATACATAAACGACTCCCAAGTTTCTATTCTTTATTGAAAGGCTCAGTTTTATTATTGTTTGCATTTTTCACGAGAACGTCCAAGCATTTGAGGGTGTAAATATTTAGATGATTTCACTTTACAGGTAGTTTTTGGAATCTATGATGTGAAATAAATTAATTGGACATTTAAACATTGTGGCTTTTCTGTTTGTTCAGACTTTAGATAAGATAATCAACACATAAAATGTCATTGGATGAGTGTTAAAGGGACTATTTGTAACTTTCAGAAATGCTTCTTAACAGCGACACCTGTGGCCGTGAAATCAACGAAAGTCAGCGTCGAGCTCGCTCTAAATGGACATGAACGAGCATCGCTCAAAACAGTGAGGTGACACACGTCAGCTAAAAACACAATATCACTCTATATTTCAGCTGCTTGGCAGTAATGTTAGCTGACCAGACGAAGGTCTCTCCATGAATCAATGCTGATACTGTGTTTGCTTCTCCTGCCTCAGCGCAGGCTGAAGCAGCGGGGCTCCTCAGCGAGAATCTCGGCTCCCGCCGCCCGCAGCCGGAGAGAGCAGGAAGACACCGGCAACCGGTCGGTAATGAGACGATAACGCTTCTCTCTGCGGAGCCCCGTCACTTCACAAGACACGGGAAACCTCTGTTGGTCTGGAGGAGCTGCAGCAGTTATTTCTGCACAAACGTCCACTGTACATTCACTAGATATTCTCAGAGCTAAACTAACTCTTCTGCAGTGTGGAGTGAGCACGCATGCACCTGAGAGGTGGAGCGAGTACGCAAGAATGCGTGCGCTGTCTGAGTGAAGGCGAGCAGGCAGAGGAGACGAGACGGCGGCAACACGCGAGCGCGCATGTGTGCCGACCCGCTACATTTATACGCTTAGAAAGTTACAAACAGTCCCTTTAAGTTAACAAGCATTTCATAAGCAGAACTATTTACATTGTAATTTCATTCCATATGCTTGTATCTGCTGTGAATGCAGAATATGAATACATGCTTTGTCTGTATTTATTTCAGTTTTACAGAAACGACCATCAGTAAAGCCACGCCTTTTTCAAGACATGGTTTTATTGGAGTTTTTGTTCACTGTCTGTTTAGCTTTGCTCTGACACATAATTGTGAGGACAGAATACTTACCGCATAAAGTATACTTGAGAAATATACTTGAACTTTACTTAATTTTACATCATAATAAAATAACTTTTTTGTAATTGTTGACCCATAAAGCCGGTCATATATTTAGAGAAGACTCTGCTGTTATGTGTGTAATAGAAACAGAGGCTTCTGGCACTCAGTGAACACAACGTAACGGTCATAAAGTTAGTGAGACCTCAGCAATAACAATGAAGATACTTCAGCTGCACAGGTTATAGCCTCGGGACACTAAATCTTTAAACCCTCATCTCACATCACCAGCTCACATTAAACAGCAGGCCGGCCCTGGGTGCTGCTGGGAGATGGAGGGTGTGTCTGGTCTGTGCCAGTGTGAGGGAGCTCGTTGTGGGACGAGAGCAGAACGGGTTTGTCTGCCAAACTTTCTCTTAAGGGTCAGCAGCACCTGCCGCCGCTCCGTTAGTTCAGAGGAGATTGTGGGCTGTTGACTCGGCACCGGGACGAGGAAGAGGCAGAGATGGCTGCGACTACTGCTCAGCCGATGGGGAGCCTGCCCAGCGGACTGGGGATCTGCACCACGGCCCCGGATGTATTCTACCTGCCTGAACTGGTGAGTGGACGAGGACAGAGGACAGAGGACAGAGCGGCTGACCTTGATGTCAGTCATGAAGCGATTAGTTCCAATTTGATTCCTTATATTGATTTGATTTCAGAGCATTTTAAATACAACAAGTATTGCAAGACCGCATGCATTTCTTTCATGGAAACAATTAACTTATTTTATCCACATGTAATATATGTCAAAAGTCTAAAATATTATGCACATATTGTTGAAAACTATTCAACATTTTGCAGTTAACAGATGAACAAAATTACAAAATCAGTGCACATTAAAATAGGAATTCTTAAATTATAAAAGTACACTTAAGTAAAGTTCAAGTATAATTCCCCAAATTATGTAGTAAGTATACTAATATCAATGTACTAGTAGTATACTTGTAAGTGTACTAATTCAATGCTTATTGGGACTAAATTGGCCCACTTTTTAGTTTATAAAAGTATACTTTTAAGTGTACTTAAAGTGTAAGAATAGTAAACTTTGAATACACAACTAGTTTACATCTAAGTTGTATTTTGTACTGCAACTATAACTACTAGTTTATTAGTTTTTAGTTTTCTTACTGTAAGTGAACTTAGCCAAATATACTTGGACTTTTCTGTATACTTGCCAAGTACACTTGGACGTTTTGGTATACTTGTCGGTATAAGCCAAGTATACTTAATTTTGTTAAGTTTATCTTTGATAAGTACATAAAAAGTAATCTGAAAGCATACTCTCTTATCTTAAGTTTAAAAGAAGTATACTAATAGTATACTTGTATTTTATACTGAAACTATACTACATGTGAATAGGTATACTGTATATATTTTAATAGTTATATACTGGTAGCCCACTTTTTTATTATGAAAGCACACCTTAAAGTACTCTCAGTTTAATAGTTTTTATACTGCAAGTAAACTTGTATATACTTGTAGCCCACTCTTTAGTTTATGAAAGTACATTGTCTGTATAAGCCAAGTACACTTAAATATATCTCGATCAAAATATTAAGTACAAGTATAAGCCAAGTATACTTAGACTTTTCTGTATACTTGACTGCATAAGCTAAGTATACTTTTGTATATCTCTGATAAGTACATAAAAAGTAAACTGAGAGTGTACTCTCTTATTTTAAGTTTAAAATAAGTGTACTAATAGCCCTCTTTAATAAACTTCTATTTGATAAGGGTGTGATAACTTCATGACCTAAATTAGATTTAATTTAACATATTTCATTTTGTTGTTAAATCTTAAATAAATACGATCCATAGTTGAAGATTGATTTTGAACTCTTGCAAAAATGTGCATTTTGGTGAAACGGGAGACGATGAAACAGATTCCTCACATGGGAGCAGCAGCTTTGCGTCTTTTCACATCTCACGTTTCACTCATATTGTATTTGTGCGGCTAATCTAAGAAAGAATGCGGCCAACTCGTCTTCTTCCCTGAGCGATGACAAAAGATAGAAACTGCTCATATGACGGCCGGAAGACACCGAACCGTTGGTGCCCTTAGGAAGGTGTTTCACCTTATTTGTCTGATACTATAACGCCATGCTTCATCTCTGCAGCACGCCATGCTTCCACTTGGAGCTGCATGAAAACAAGCAACAAATCTGCACACGTTGTGATATCCAAGGGCGTTTTTTTCTTTTGGATATTAACATGCACACCTCCACTGATTAAATGCTTTGCTTAAGAGCACCTTTAGGAGGAATACCTGACACTGAATGATGTCTGCAGTCTTTATAAACTTCACTTGGTATTTTCATGTCAGGAATATGATTTATTTTATTAACATTTTAGATTCATTTCCAGTGAGATATTAATGAGTTTGATGTTGTAAACATTACCGTTGCTGCTCTGGAAACAACATTTAGCCTAGTTATATTTAAAATACATGTATAGCTAATATGCACACTTGAATATTTTGTTTTGTCATATCGTCATCGCATTATTGAGCAATGTTATCGCACATGGCAGATTTCCCTCATATCGTTCAGGCCTACTTGACAGTATCTTTCTGTACTTTCACCAATAATCTCCGTTAACAGGTCAGTCGGAGTAATGTGATGAGAAACTGTTGATGTCCTGTAAAACGCTGAAATGCATTTTAGTAAGAAAGCTAAAAAAAGAAGAAGAAGAAAATGACAACAAGAAAACACTATAGTGAGGTTGTGATGCTCATAAAATGCAGATTACGTTGAATTGAAGCTGAATAGTTGTAAAGTCATTTTATCATCATACATGTGGATGAAAGGGGAATGCAGGGACTTTTATCTGTGACATGTTTGACACAGTTTCTGGTGACTGAGAAACAACATTTGGCCTTTTTATTTTATTATGTTATGAGCCTGAGGTCATTGGCTAATTGAAACCGATTAAGTGCACCTGTGTTGAGTGTTAGAGACTCAAAAGACAACAGGTTCCTCGTGGTATATTGAAATATAGTAACTGAAATGCATTTTACATTATGTATCCTCATGTTTTCAACCAAATGTAGACAGGTAGTAGATAGACAGCTGTTGAGATGTCTAAGTGTTCACTATATTTAGAATATTTTCACTGCTTTACCTCGCCATCAGACAGCCCTTTCCTACGGTTAACTGAAATCGTTAAATTACTGTCCTCAGCCACCAGACTCCACTCACAAAAACAGTAATTTTACCTCGCAGAACACAGGAGTTACTGATCTACCGCTGCATCAATCGGTTAGTTAGTTTGTGTTATTGTTGACTTTCGGATCCGAACTAATGTAACTTCAAAATAACTCAACAACACTTTGGGACACGGACGTTAAAACTCCTCTTACTTTTTACTTCACTAGCTCTGAGCGTAGCATATTTACGTGCATGCATTTACAGTCAATAAAGACTACATGGTGTATACGAATGACACGCCAAAATCAAGAATGCAAAATTACTTTACCGTGTCATTCATACGTCATTTAGTGCGACCGGGCTGACATGACTCGTGGTTGAATTGCTGCAGAGGCTTTTTAAGATGTGGTCAAACGATTGTGTTCACTTTTAGACGCTCAGCATCATCCAGGCTGGTTATGACACAATATCACACTTTGAAATCCAGAGAGTTTCGACTACGCGGATGTGGTCAACGCTCCTCTATCACACTATCTGAAGTAACCTGGCAAACTAAACACCACCCATGCTGCGCTCGGAGGCGTGTAGAGAGTCAAGAGAGCTGTTTGTTTAGTCAACACTGAGAGAGATGTGGCTTCTGATCCGGCTGGTTTGTTATTCACAGACTGTGCAGCTGTAACTGGGAAGCTTTAAAATGAGCTCTTGACTTTAACGGGATGCCGACGCTCGGAACAGTTATAATGACAGACAAAGGTTTCTCATCGCATACTTCTACTTCTGCTTCTAAACTGTCACTGTCAAGGTGAATTTGAAAGACAAATCAAAAAAGACCGCAGCTCAATTAGAGTGAAAGAAAATCTGCATGTAGGTCAGAGGTCATTTTGGGGAAAATAGCGCCTAAGGGGCAGAAACGGAGAGTATCACAACACCTTTCTGCTGGTTGGATTTCACGTCTTCAGGGAGTTACTCCACTGCAAAACATGAGTTGTTTCAGACTGACTGCTGGAGTTAATGTCACAGTGGAACGATAGAAAAGAGAGATTACAGACAGACAAATAGTGGAGTTAAACATATAGGCAATGAAGAAAAGAGGATTAACTGGGAAATAGTTTCTAAAAAGTAATATCTGTGTAAACACTGTAAATTATGGTATTTTACGGTAAATAACTACATTTTTAAAGTAGTTTTCATTTTTTTTATTGTGTGTAAACTTTGTAAAATTATAGATATTATCTGTTAATTAACAACCTAACTGCAATAATGAAAAGTTACATTTAATTCTCATTTTTGTATAGTAAAATTAATATATTATTTA
>CAKAOH010022155.1:0-19140 GCA_916701665.1 Sebastiscus tertius
AGAGAGAGAGAGAGAGAGAGAGAGAGAGAGAGAGAGAGGGAGAGAATCAGGCGTGAGAAGTCGTGTTTCGATGGGGGCCGCCGTTGTAAATTTGCAGGATATTCAGAGCGAGCTAGCCCTGCTTGTGTGACTGCATCCATCTCTCTTTTTTTTTTTAAACCAGAGGTCTGCTCTCCTGATAGTGGCATTGTGCGCGGCACACTGTATAGAAAGCTCATCAGTGCTGGTTGCCTATTGGGGCGTTATCGGACCTAGTAAGGTAACTGCACGCTTATAGACTGCACCCAGATAATGGGGGGCAGAGAAAAGAGATAAAGAGGAGGGGGGGCTCTTCTCATTAACAGCTATCTACTGCACTGCAGACACTGGGCTGTATTGAGTGGTTCCTATGTCGGGCATAAATTAAAATGCACCCACAGCAAGGAAGTGCATGTGGGGGGGGGGGCAGAGGAGAGGGAGTGAGTGAGGAAGAGGAGGAGTTTTGTAAATGACAGTGAAGCAGAAGGGTGGTACACGCAGGGGGCACACCTCTCCTCTCAGTCTGGCCTCAGTCTGGCTGAACTCTAGCCACAGATTGAAGGAGAAACACGACGTGTGCGTACTAACAAGCAAATGGACCGGCTGGTCGATGGGTCAGTGCGCTGACTTCACAGTCGGTCATATAGAAAATATCACAGTCAAAGTCCATTCTATATCCGTCTCTGGTTCTATCCCCCTCCTTGGCCTTTCCTCTTGAAGTGCCTTAAGCTGCAGTTCCAATAATGACCACCATGTGGCTTTTTTTGGCCACCTGGGGGCAGAACTCTACAACAAGCTAAAAATCACACATTTCACATGTTGTGGCCTTGCAAAGCTGGTACGGCTGACGTGTTAGCAAACAGCTACACATACCTATTTACACATCCAGCAGACAGAGAGCAACATTAGCATTCATTGTTTTCTAGCCACTGGACAACAATCTCCTTTTATCTCTGGTTCGGTTCGGTCTTTACCTTTAAAAACATGTCTAGATCTTTAGTTGTGAAATGTTCCATTATGTTCAAGAAAACTAGAAACAAAGATAACGGGAGTGATTAACAAACAAAATGCTCCATAAACCAATGGGGAACTACAGGGTTAATTTTGTCACTTTCACCCTGACCCATAATCAATATAAAAAGAATCATTCTGTCATTTTTAGGTGGTGTTAAGTCTTACAGAGAGGTATGGGGATGTGTGAAGCTAAATTTAAGATACAACTATATCTCTCAGTTTTGGTCTTCCATCCACACCGAGCCTGTTTTCTCACCTCAATACTGAGCTTTCTGAAAACGCTCTCCACAGTAGATACATCTGAAAATGTTGGTCATGCATTTTAATGGGGGAAGCTGAGGTTTTGGTAAGTGATTATGTAGTCTGGGGCTGCATAGCACTAAAGCTAAGAAGACAACACCATCATATTGCTATTTTATGTTCATTCATTTGTGGAAAAACAGAAACTGAAAGTACATGAGAACAACTACACTGTGAATTTGCCTGTTTTGAAATACAGTATGTAATCAGAGAGATCAGGAGGGAACTGAACAGAAGTTTAATCGTAGCCTGTATATAAGAAGTGGATGTAGTCATCGTAACGTCACCCATTGGTTTGTGGACTTCGGTTTTGAAGCCTCGAGTTCGGCATTTTGTCCATCGTCAACTTGATTTTTATCTGTCAACATTTAGTTTTTTTGCAACCAGAAGTGACACGAGAGGGTGGAGCCAAGTATAACCAAATGCTCAATAAGACGTTTTTAGGCAACCAAATTTTTACAATTAACTTTCATGAATTCCAAGACGAAAACGCGGCCAACTCCCAGATCGGACAATGCCTTGGTAGCGACCGGTCAATAACCAGGTAGCCACGCACTAAAGCATTCCCTGCTTTATCCACATTCCACATTGGCTTCACTTCTCATGGTACGTGTCCACAGGGGCGTTTTTTATCGCGAGGGGACGCAACGCTTCCCAACATTGGACACTTGGTGTGCTGACCCTAGAAACAAGGCTCCTGATTGGACGAACACTTTCCCGCCGTTGGCTGCTGCTCCCAGCTTTCAAACCGGGAAATATTAAAATGAACTGTCATGAATTCTAAGACTGGTCTATTTGACTCTAAATGGGACCATAATTTACTAAATGAACATCATGCTGTCTTGAAGAAGACTTGAAACTAGCAATTGAGACCATAAACTCATGTTTACAATGTTTACTGAGGTAATAAATCGAGTGAGAAGTAGGCTTATTTTTTCATAGACTTCTATACAATCAGACTTCTTTTTGCAACCAGAGGAGTCGCCCCCTGCTGGCTGTTAGAAAGAATGTGAGTTTAAGGCTCTTCCGCATTGGATTCACTTTTCAGAACTGGAGGTTGCCAAACTGGGTTTAACTGAACCCGTTATGTCTGTCCCAATCCTGGAGGTTGGCTGTGATGCACAATTGTGTTGTTTATCTTTAGGCCTTTTAGTGATATCTTTAAGAAAGATCTTTAAGAAAACAACCTATAAACACTAGTATGGAAGTATGTTGTTTTTGCATGTAAACTGTGTTTTACTGTGTCTCCATCACCAGGATTTGCAGACCTTAACTGCAACCATGGCCCTGACACTGACGTGAACCACTACAGCCTAAAGGCTTTTATTTGTGACGGTTTTTGTTTGGTATTGGCACCATCATGACTGGAAGGCTAAGTTTTGGGCAAAACGTCCCTTTAACCAGTTCAGCCTGCGATGTGCTAATTTGTATGTTATTATTTTTTAAGCAATTTTTGATTTTCAAACTACACATTTAAAATATCGGCATATACAAGTCGAGTGCTAGTCCTTGAATTTAAGAACATGCCATTTTAGATTCAAGGTAGTTCATTGATTTGATCTGCAAAATCAAGCTGGTGCAGCATTACTGCTCCTGAATCACCAGTAGTCTATTGTCAAATAACAGATAAATTCAGTTGCAACCTGAGAAGCATGATTTAAGTGATCAAAGGCAGAGCTAGCAGAGATCAATATGGACCTCCATGGGGAACCATGAAGGAACAGAGCCACAGGTGGAGGCTGCAGAGGATCAACACTGAGCCTTAAATAGACCTCCCAACTGTAGATGACAATACACTATGAAACATCCGCTGGGCGTGTCTGATAAAAAAAACTATTTTATTTTAGTTTTCTCAATGTTGCATGATGTATTTTCACTCACTTCAGCTCCCACAAAAAGCGCAAGGTTTAAAACTTTTATATTGTTAAATAATTTCTCAAATCAGTCTTAATACTTTACTTGTAAAGTACGTGTGAAATTGGTGATTGCATGGAATGTCTTGTTTTTTAGTAACTCATTAAGTACAGTGGTACAGTAATATCAGTAGTGTTCACTCTCCAAGTAAAGAGAAACTACCACAGCAGGGAACAAAGTTAAAGGAATACTCCACAGATACTGTACCCACCCTCCAGTGCCCTCCATAGCCTTACAAATATTACATGTTAAAAAGGGTCATGTTGTGCTGCTGTTGTGACCGTAGCCTGTACCATTCCAGCGCTTTGCATTGTGGGATACAGTAGGCAAGGCAGACTGATCCAATGCATACTGGAGATTTTTTCCAAATCAGTATGTACTCAGAAAATTAGTACGGTATTTTTGACATAAAGTAGATTTTGCTTTTGTTCGCATACTGCAGACTAAATACTACATTTTGGCCAAATCAGTACGTACTACTAGTATGGTATGTGGTTTCAAAATACAGCCCAGGTCTTTTTCACAGCAGACATTTTGACTTGTCATAGTGGGAAAAGCACAGGTGTAACTAATAACACTAATGATGGCAATGATCTATTCACCTGTCCCAGTGAGATTGACATTAAATCAGCATGCGCAATACCTGAATCCTGAAATCAAAGCAGCTAACTTGGAATTCAGCCATCATTCATTTCACTATTTATACCTGTGTTTTTCCTACTGTGACATGTCAATAATGTCCTCTGTGAAAAAGGCCCTCTCTCGCATTTAGCACCTTTAAGGTGCTTAAAACAAACCTTGCCCTGGGGCCCCTCTCCCTTCATCATCATAATGTCCATCTGAATCCCCAGCGACTGGCTGCAGCCCAGTCTGTGTTTACTGAGGTTTAAATATCAAACAGGTAATCTCCAGTTGTCAAGTCAGAGGCTAGGAGTTCAATCTGGCCCAAAGTGCTGTACTGTGGGGGCCGACAGCTCGCCCGTCTGCATATTGATACCACTGCAGCACTTGTTTAATAGCGACAGTGGTTGTGTCCCCGCTCACACTCTTGTCCCTGGGTCTTCTTCTCTCTTGTGCTGTTCAGGGACACGGTGGAGACGAGGGAAAACGCAGCCAGCCTTGAGAAAAGCTTAAAAAAAAAGAAACAATGCTCTCTTCCTCTCTCTCCAGACCCCTCCACCTCTCCATCACCTCTGCTGACACACAAGCATGTGCAAGCAAGCTGAACATATACCGACACACTGACACATGGTGCACTTTTAGAGCGCGTGTGTATGTGTGTGGACAAGACAATCATCAGCTGGCAGAGCCCACGTCTTCCTGATAAACCACCTCTCGCTCTCTCTCTCCTGCCCTCTCCCTTTCTCTTTCTTGCTCTCTTGCCTCCCCCTTCACAATAGAGTCTGCGGCTTCATTTGCATGGTGCAATTGGCTCTCGGCGGCGGTGTGTTGTGGCCAGACAGACAAGTGTAGCATTACGGGGGGAACAAGTTACCATGGGGGAAGGTTAATACAGACAATAAGGGAGGCAGATAATGGGAATTGGGTTCCTGTTTTTCAAACCTCTTATCGGCCCCGGCGCGAGAAATCAGGCCCCTGCTTTGAATAAAGAGGTGGGGGGTATTTAAAGGGCCAGCTCTGTCAAGAGCACTGCTGTCATGTCCCTACACGACCACGGTTTGTTCTGTGACATTTCCACAGATGTGCGTGAGGGGGGGGGGGGATATGTTTGCATGGGGTGATTAAGCCTGCCCTATCCATGTGTAGCAGTGCATGTACAATTCCTCGAACAAAAAAACTAACAAACTACAAAAAACGTACATTCATCAAACATTTTGAGGCAGTTGTTTTTTCCCCATCATGTCCACATGTTGTACATTGCTGAATCCCATAGGAGGAGGGGCTGTTCTGGGAATTTATTTAACATGAACAAATACCATAGTTGGCTAATGAGAGCACCTAGCTAAACAATCCCACTGAAGCAATGTGATGTAAATGTGCCAGATTCAGCCAAAAGTTCACACAGTTTTCCTGTCAATGAGGGATTATAATTCAGGTGCACTCACTTTCAGTTTGACCTCCAAATAAAGTGATTTATAAAAAAAACAAAACTATTGTTTGTCTGATCATCTGACTGTCCAACTTGCTTGAAGCAATATCACCAATACACACAATGGAAAAACTACAAAAATAAGACAGATATTGTAATAAACCATGGTTATTAATTATGGTTGCCTTTCGATGCATTACTTCTCTGTGACATTTATTTACACATTTGGGCATGTTATAATTATGTTTTATATTATTTTACAAATGTTACATTACTTATTCATTGCTTTTGTCCAAGCAACATATAAATTAATTCAGACTCAATAGGAACAAAAGCTGCTCCCTCTCATATAAACTACGACAACGGTGGTTCTGGTGTTCACTTATAAGACAAGCAGATGTAAAAAGTGGAAGTTGATCAACGTGATTTGTTGGAAATGTTACATTAGGCTGTGAATCATTGTCTGGAGTATACAGTATGAATTACGGTATGGAGATGAAACTGTCCTCACACATTTGTTCAAATGCTGAAAACAACGTTTGCTAAGTTTACATGTCAAGTGACCTCAAATGTAATTGTTCTACCTCAGAAGAAATCCTTCTTACTGGGAATCCACATTAAAAGCAAGACGTGAGCAGTGCATAACAACTATTAAAGCGGACTCCCACCTTGGTGTGACTGTCTCGGTAATCAAAACCGTCCGACTGCCTGTCAGCAGCCGGTCTATCAGAAATGCACTGCTTAAAAATAGTTTTCAAGTAGGCTGCACGAGGAAGGAAGACATCAGCATTATTTTTATTTACTGATTCATTGATTTTATTATTATTATTATTAGTAGTTTTTTTAAATCTGCCTACAGTGAAACTGGAAAGCTCATAGCCACACTGGGAGATTTGATTACAGATACCATTAAAAAGTTCACAACATAAAATCAGCAGGAGATTTATGTGATCTAAACATCTATCTGTGGCTAGAGAAAAGAAAACTCATGGGGGGGGGGTCCTGCGGTGACGCGCGTGGATTGATTATATTTGATCAAATGGGAGCGTATCTGTTCCACGAGATGGGCGAGTGACAAATGTCAAAAACTCTTCTAAATAACACGTTCTATGTGGATTGGCCTTTAGTGGCTCTGTGCTTCCAACAATGACGCTCTAGGTATCCCAAAAGCGTCAGTTCTGGACGTGTCAGGGATGGCGTGTCAAGTTTCTGCTGTTACATGCATAATGTATTTTCGAAATAACATTTTGTGTTTCGTGTTGGCAAAAATGTCCACTTGAACTCACGGATGAACTGATCAGAAGTTGGTGGTCAAAGGTCAAGATCACTGTGACCTAATTCTAGTTTCCTGACGACTGTGTTTTTTTCAAATTAAGGGAGCTGCGTATTTTCATGCGGGGCTAAAGTCAGTCTGAACACGGTCACCATTTCTTGAATTGATCTTTCCCTAACCTTTACCCAGGTAGTTTTTGTTGCCTAAACTAAAGTAAACCTTAATCCATAGTGGTGGGTCAGGAAACAAACATTCGTTTATGGTTGTATGAGTCGCACTGATGAAAAAAAAAATATTTTGTCATATAGTTATGAGCACTTGTTGCACTTAAGACTGGATTTTAAGAATTAACAAAAGCATCAAATATTCTCCATGTTTACAAAAGTGATGCATATGACAGAAGGTGATGATGACCACATTGCTTTACTCACGTTATGTTAATGATTACAACAAACCACAGTGTCGTCCTCTCCTGGAATGTAACTCTGCTAACAGTTATTAACACCTTCCACTTCATTTCATCGGGGATGGTTTTGTGTTGTCTATCACAGTGGCTGCAGATGGGAGTGGATGTTGTTTAGGGTGAAAAGGGGGACTGAACGCCCCACATTTGGAATTAAGTTTGAGTCCTGGGTTGTCTGGCCTCTGTGGAGAGTGTGTGTATGTGTGTGTGTGTGTGTGTGTGTTAGATGGACAAGCGATGGGGAGACTTCTTAATCATCCCCCAGTCAGTCTTTGGTCCTCTTGTCAAGTGGTTCCCATCATCATGACATTTAAAATATTCATTAATTACCTCGCTGACTTGATGAGCTTTCTCTGATGCTTATACCCTCTGACGCGAACACACATACACACACTCTCTGAAATAAATAAATAATGGTTCGGATGTGTCATTCCCCATTGGCATCATTTTGAAGGAGCGGTTGTTAGATACTTTATGGCCTATTGTAGGACTGTAGCCATTATGCTGGAGCTCATGGTTCATGCAAATGTGGTTTTCCAGCCCTCTCATCTCCCTGATCTCTCTCCTGTCTGAGTGTGAGGCCTTGTTGTGCTCAGAAAGGTCAGTATTTTGGTCACTTTCGAGGGTTGTTTTGGACGCTCTGCCGCGACACAACATCGACCCAAACACGCTGATCCTGACCGGCTAGAGGTTAGTCACCGCAGCCCACCTACTTTTCTATAACCTAGGCCGCCACAACGGAGAAGTACGGGGCCCAAGCCAACCCAGGTAGTACGCTACACTGTAAAAAAAATAGTGTCAAATAACGGAAATTTTCCGGCAGCAGGGGCGCCAGAAAATGTCTGTTAAAAAACGGAAAAATACTGTCCGTTAATTAACATAAATAAACTGTTAAAAAAAACCCAGCAATTATCTTTATATAATTAGCCTTTATTACTGTAATTTTACAAGAACTATTTTACTTTTAACATATATTTATTGTTAGAATAGAGCAATACACCATAAATCTAAGACCATTTACATATAAATCATAAATGAAACATGTAATTTTACGTTGCAAAAGCCCAAATTTACATTAACTCAGTAGTTTTGCAAAAACAAATCTGTATTTTTACAAGAAATATTTTAAGAATTCCATGAAATCCTTTTCTTCTAACATAAATGAATTGTTAAAATAGAGTCATAAACCTCTAAAAAAAACAGAACAATTATCTTTAAAAATGATCAAGAAAAGCTTAAATACAGATAATTACGATTGTGATTACATAAAATACTGTAAATCTAAGATCATTTACATAAAAAAAATCACAAATGAAACATGTAATTTTTTTAAAAAAATCTGTCATTTTGAAATACAGACAAAAAATTTAAAATTTCTTGAAAAAAAATGTAAAAACAATGTTTTTTTTTTGTTTTTTTACAGTGTACTGTTCTGGGTAAAGCCATGGCCTAACCCTGCAGTGGTAAAAAAGACAAGCAGTAGACACCCTGCACACCACATTCCCAAGTCATCAAGGAGCCCGGGGACATGTAGGTGTATCATGCCCGGAGGGGGGGTCAGGTGCAACACAACTGACACACACCTCACCCTTTTCACCAGTTCTGTGTCAGAATCATCAAGTCACAAGGAGTCAACCATTACCACAAAGCATTCAATACCTTAATTCATTTCTGCTGGTCCAGCCTAAAGAAAGGACTCCCCTGAGAGGAAGACTGGAGTGGTGTATGATATCATCATTACATCACATGTGACAGTTGTGGGGAGCATCAAATCAGTGAAACAGCAAGGACCCTGGTCAAGAGACTGAATGAACAGTGGAAGCAGACAACATCAGCGGTCATCGAGCAGGAGTCAGTGGACGACCAGAGAAACATCAATGAGGACATTCACATCCAATGCCACAGACAGGGGATACCACCTTGTCCAGTACACAGTACGACCACCTGGGGAGCCAGTTCAACTGGCTGACAAAGAATGGTTAAAAGCTCTGAAAAAGCTAACAAGTGGACATTGAGTTGAGGTCAGTTCTCACACATACTGAGGTCAAGAATGAACTTGAGATTGAATGGATAGCAGATAGCTTATTACCTGTAACTTAATTCTGAAAATGATGATCTTCAAAAAGCAATATGAGTGAAATGCACCCAGTCCACATGGCCAACCAGTTCAAAGACATCATGACTAAAAATAGATGGAGATAGACTTCGTCCTGGGGGATGACAACCCATTTGTTTTCATTTCGC
Source organism: Sebastiscus tertius (assembly GCA_916701665.1). NCBI lineage: Eukaryota > Metazoa > Chordata > Actinopteri > Perciformes > Sebastidae > Sebastiscus > Sebastiscus tertius. The sequence goes on from CAKAOH010022155.1 coordinate 9,277, forward strand.
AGATGGTCATTGCACCCCACCCCACCCAACGTTCAGATCATACACTCCACCTCCCTCTGCCGCAGGCTGCATGGCTCATCCACCTTGTCACCCCCCTCCTCCCCACTTCCTATTATGCCATAATAGCAGGAGTGGAGGGGTGGTGGGTAAAGCAGTGACCTACTAAGGATCAGGCGGTGAATTTATGTTTGATTTATCTGTGTACCTCTTCATGTAAGCTCACCGCTGCACATTATAAGCCAGATCATACCTATACCAAAACAAGGATGCTATGCTTTCCTCTGGACTCTGGACAGATAGAGGTTTTTGCTCATGGAATGTGAGCATGTGGACACACCATGTGTATTATTACTGATGAAACACCATGTTGAATAGGTTGCTGAAACTAACACTGTTTTATTGGAGTCTGTGGTTGATCAATGTTCTTTCACGCCAGAAGATTAGAGGGTATTGAGGAAGTTAGGAAACGAATGTGGCCATGATTAAAACAAAAACTACTTGGTCAAGCTAATGCAAAGATCACAGTCAAGTTCTAGTTTTTGGCATTTGCCTTTTTTGATAGAGATAGTAGAGATACAGACAGGAAATGCAAGGAGGGATTGGGGGATGGCACAACAAAGGTCCCCGGCCGGAATCATCATCGGCTACTGGACGTCTCAGGTCATGGTCGTGGTTAAAATACAAATACAACTTTGACTGTCAGTAGGAAACAGGAAATGGACAGCAGTCTCATTTCAAATATATGCACTTTGTTGACTATCCATCCACCCCAACCTCCTGCCTAAAGTCTTTTACACACCGGGGACGTGATGAATAAATGACATGAAAATGCAAAATACTCATCTGTGAATATTATATGGTCTAGGGCTTTTATTGTGAAAGGTAAGAATGGAAGGAGTGAATCTGGTACGCGCAGCCTTTGTCGGGTATAAAGTAAAGTTATAAAACCTCAGAAAAATCAGCCTCTTTCCGACAACAGAAAGTTCTTTTCTCTGCGTATAAAATGACAAAAACAATAGTTCAAGTAAAAATATTGACATGCCAATTAATTGCACGAAAAAAAAGAGGCCAAAACAAATGTTGTCATATGTCTGAGTGGGTGAATTTCTAAAAAACGTGAATTTATATTTTCAGTTACTTTTTTAATACTAAAAACTATTACTATCTGATTCCAGTCTACAGTGTTCATTGTTGTGGTAATTATTTGCCTTTTTCCAAATCTAAGTACCCCTGACGACTAAAACTAACAAAAAAAAAATGTGAAAAATCGATGCAAAGGCCACCGAAATACTCACAACACACAAACACAGAAATCAACTGTTGAGTTTGGAGATGCTATCCGCAAAAAGATCAATAGATCAAGAGCTCAGAGAGGAGTAAAGTAGAAGGGGCAGTGGCAGCAGTAGAAGAACAAATGTAGATATTTATAGTGTCCCAGTATTTGCTGCAAATTTGTATCCTTTCTCCTGCTGCACCTGCTGAAGCCTCCCTACACTAAGCTAAGCTAAGCTTGTAGTTCAAATACACAAACCAAACCATCTTGGCCTTCAGTGAAGATGGCGTCACTGTCACTGCTTTTATGTATGCTACTACGGTTCAATGCATTCGGGGTGACTACACCAGTCCAGTTTTGACATCTCTGCAACTCTACTGCCCACAGGAATATCACTATAGGTTCAAGGAGATATGTCAAAGAAGGTCAAAATCCAGAGGAAAGCCATTTAACTTGTAGTAGTGGTTTATGTGAGTCTTGTAATATTACACATCTGGCTGTGGTACATGACCCGTCACCCTTTTCACTGCCACCTGATGCCATAAAATCTTTCTTTAAATAATTATAATATGTGATGACACCTCAAACGGGAAGCAGTTAATTAAATTCATTTAACACTAATCAAATTAAGAGCTGTGGAGAAGGAACGGGAAAGACCTGATATGAAAGAACCAATAAGCAGATTTCAGCCTCTGTGTGAGGAAAACCCTCCAGTCAAATTGACGAAAGCAATAACTAAAAATAAAAAAAACAATGCTTGGCCTGACATCACGCTCCAGTATATTGTTTATCTCAAAGAGCTTTATTAATTGTTTGCCCCTGTTTGTTTTGCTGGGCCCACCTTAGCATTAAGAGAAATTGCCTGTTTAAAGATTGATAGGAGCTGGGCCTTTGTGCAAGCAGTTTTTTCATTGTGCTTGTGTGTGAGTGCGTGCATACATACAGTACTTGTGCCTTTCAGCTCATGTGAAAACATCCATTGCTTGTGTGTGAAATAAAATGCTTAATCTTTAAATTCACTTTACAAATATATGTAATGGACTGGGTGACATACATGTCAGTATTTAACCGTTGTGTTATCAGTATCACTGTGTCAAGTGATGTTACTGAGATTTCCAGGGGTGCCAGTGAACATGTAGGTCTATGTGTATGTGGGTCTATCCATCTTGTATGTGTGGCATGAGTTTGACTGATGGTGCAGGAGTGGCTTGGGCGCCGTGGATCCAGAGTAGCAGCTGACGGGGTTCTCCTGCAGGGCCGTGCCTGGTATTGATCGCCTGCTGAGCCTGGCCAGGTGTCAGCCCGGAGAGAGGGAAAGAAAGAACAAGATCAGCCATGCAGACAGAAAGAGAGAGGGATAGAAGAGCAGGCGACCTGTTCTCACACCCACCTCGTCAAATACCGACGCTTGGTCAGTGCCCCACTGCGGGTGGGCGTGAGGGGTGGTGGATGGGTCAAACAAACACAAGAGGAGAGCTGTTTGTGTCTCATGTCAAAGTAAAAGTCCACTTTGACTCATTTTGTCACGCCAGTTGTTAGTCGTGTGACTCGTTAGTTGTCAGTCTGTCAAGTTAACGTCAATCACAATATTTTCCTAACCCTACCTAAGTGGTTTTGTTGCCTTAACCTAAATTCCTACAGACACTATACATGCAACAAGCATATGTTGACACGCTGTCCTGACTGACGCTAAAAGGGCTACGTAAAGCATCATAGATTGAAGCTTAAGGTGCGGTATTTGATGAGTTGGGAATGAGAAAGTCTTTGAGCAAGAGGAGAAGAGAGGAAGGTCTTCTCCTTAGTGTAAGGTCTTGCAAAAACTCTCGCCAGATTGTTGGTTTAGCCAAGGTAATTGATGTCAGCTGGAATCCTGTGGCTGCATTTTCAGGTGTGCCTCTATGGAAACACGCCCCCCCAGAAGTAGAACTCAAAGAGAGAGTGAGTTCCCCAAAATAAAAGCACAACACAATAACATGCACTTCCTGTTTTAGTCCATTTTGTTGAACTTAACACAATAAATGGCCATGTGTGTGTGTCTTTTTCACGTTAGTCAGGGGAATGGTTTCCAGCTCCCTCGTAGACCTGACAGAGTTTATTTTAGCTTCTTAGAATTGTTCATTCATACATGCCCATATCCCTTACTCAATCCATGTACTCACTATGACTAAATATCTATTATTGACCACTGAAAACATTCTCTCTTTCCAACCTAAGGACAAATTCTTTCATCTCCTCTTTCTCCCAAACATTGCTGCTGAGCAGGATTTATGTTGTGGGCGCTTTTGCTGCCCTGTTTTTATAGTGAGTGGTGTAAACCCTTAACAGGCTAATGCATTAACAATATCCTCTTTTTAAAATCCTAACCTACCCCCTCCCTCCACACCCTGCAAACAGCTGAAACAGCCAGTCACCTCTTTACCCTGACATCATTTTGTCAAAGTAATTGCGACCCTTCCTCCATTGCTGTCACCCCACCACCCCCACCTTCCTCTCTTGTAGTGTTGAGATGCTTTTGATGCCCCCACCCCTCCTTTGGTAGTTAAGGGTAAGGGCTTAGAGGTGTCTTATCTCAAATTCATCATGGCTTCAACTGCTCCTGGGTCACTGACAGACAGCCATAACCCTCAGAGGAGGCTTTCCCTGTGGAAGGTAGACAGGAGAGTATCGGAAAACAGCTGGGTGTCACTTTAGTCAGAAACATTGTCCATATGGTACACCATTCCCTACAGTAGGACTGTGTGTGGAGATGTACATCATACGGCCAAAATTATGCGAACACCCATGTTCGCATACTTCTGTGATGTGGTATGGGTCTGTTTCGCCTGGGCTGGGCTATAGCCCCCCTGGTTCCAAGGACGACAAATCTTAAAACTGTAATGATATTTTAGACAATATTGTTATTGTTGCATTACCTTTTTAAGGTGACCCCAGCATTATTACCTAATATTGAGGCCCCATCTTACAGAGGGGCACTGAGTTAAGATCCTGTTTAAAGGTTTTTAGAAAAAAGGCATAAACAATACTCAGAGGGTCGGGAAACAGTCAGTTGTGGCCCAGAGCTCATTTTTGCCCCTTGGCCCCCATAGTGAGTTAATCTGGCCCTGCATATTAGTAGATGAGTTCAGGTATTCGTGAATCATAATTGACGCACTACTTAAAGGTGCTAAATTTGACATACAGAGCATTAATATGGCAGAAAACAACTATTTTTCTATGTAAAGATATAGAGTGATGTCTACCTGAGTAGAGGATGAAGTTGCTCTCTCTCTATGTGTGTTGTAATCTTCTCTGTGCTTTGTTTACGTAGCCGGTCCAGCCGAGCGTGCATGTTAGTGGATGTGAGTCACTGCATGTGTGCCCCACTGGCTAGCTAATTGCCGCTGCTCTGCACTGCTCTAATAGTGTGGTGACTGCTGATCATGACCTCCCGACCCACGGCGTCGTCAGAGAAGCGTAGCACCCACCGTCCAGTTCCCCCCCAGTTTAACACTGTTAAGATAAGATAAGATAAGATAAGATAAGATGAGATATTCCTTTATTAGTCCCGCAGTGGGGAAATTTGCAAAGGGGATAGTGCAAAAAACAAGATGCATCAGCTAACACAGTAAGAAAGAGCTAATCAAAGTGTAACAAAATATGAACCATTTAAATAGAAGGAAGTATAAAAATAGGAGCAGTATATACATTATTGACAATAAACAGACTATTAACACAATTGCACAAGTGGAAAATGATATTGCACAGTGAGAATGAATGAATGAATGAATGAAATTCCACCTGAAAATATCAGGTTATTGGCAGTTTTTGTAACTGGTCTACTGGGAGCAGTGCCGGTTGTGGAGTCTGACAGCTGCAGGAAGGAAGGACCTGTCAGCACTGTGGCTGTTGTTTGCATTGTTCGTGCTGTTAGCACCATTAGCTGCTAGCCGGCCGGGTCAGCCGTCGCCATGTTAGGACCCGCGTGGAGGCTATCCTTCAATTCATAGATATGCTCTGAATTTCGAATTTAGCACCTTTAGGTAGAGAAAGTTGTAGATACAGTTGTATTTCATTTGGCCAAAATTCAGATTCATCAGACATAATTTAACAATGGCAGAAGATTAATTATTTATTAATGCAAAGATTCTTCCTATTGCATGTCATTGATGAGAGCAGAGTAGCGTATGGAGGTCAGAAAATCAGAAAAAAACTCTCTGTAGATTTGAGCGGAACTTCAAAGTTTTCTGTGGATCTGATATATAACACGTGATCAATTGATCTATTGGCATGAATTTGTGCAGCTTTAACTACCTGTGGTATGTTGGCCAGAAAATTTAAGATAAACATAATATTTAATATCTTTTCTCTGTCCATCAAAATCTATTACTGCACCTTTGTAATATTGCACACACACACACACATATATATTTATATATACTGTATATATATATATATATATATATATATATATATATACTGTATATATAATAAAGTAACTCTTTGCTATTTGTTACTACACGTACGTGTAGAAACAGTAGCAAATGTCAACCCACACACCCTGGCCACATAGTAAGGGCAAATTTCACCCGATTAGATTTGTAAATCAAAAACCAATATATATAACATGCAAGAATTAATCTGTTTTATATTCCTTGGTTACATTGTTCGTGGAACACATTTGGAAGATTTAGAATGTATTTGTGCCTGCTGCTCCCCACTATTATATGCTTCAATTCATACATCTATTTGTGAGCCCATAAAACAGGCATTGACTACCCATGTAAATTGTGTTCCCCACAATAAATTATATGCATACTTGCAAAAATACATAACTGCTGTCGGTCTCCCCGCTCCATGTCACCGGCATACTAATAGCGCCATGCTAGGAGGCCAATGATGCCACTTCCATTATTTTTCCATTTAGCCGTAATTTTGCGGAGGAAGTTAGAGTTGGTGAAATTGCCTCCCCCTGCCCTCCCTGTGCCTGATTCCTCCTGTCACAGGCTGGCTCCATATCTCTCATTCAGCTTCTGAGGCACATGGGGGTTGTTTTCATCCCTGGTGAGTGGATAGAAAACGGCAGTGACCTGTACACACCTTCGGTTCAGTGGGCGATTTCGTCTCAAGCTGTGGAGGCTACAAGCTCAGGGGTAACAGGTCAGGTTATCCCACAGTGAAATGGACACCATGGGAAAGTAATGCAGCCAAAATCTGCTTTGTATGCCTGGTTGACACCGAGTAGATTATTGTATCATGAATCCTTTATACCACTTCAAAGTCCTATGAAAATTAAATTGCATATTTCTCTCTGCTATAGCGTAGCCTACGGGTGTGCTCTGTACTGTAAATTACATCGGTCTCATTGTCTCTTTTGAGTAAATAATCAGTAAGCAAAAGAAAAAAAAATGTATAATATGTGTTATGATTGCATGATTGGATGCCCACAGTCTGTGCACATACCAGTCCGAATGCTGTTGTTGTAGACAGTCAACTAAATCTTTTCATTTTGCATGAGTAACGCCTCGTTCAGCCAGACAACAGTACAAAAAATGTCCACATTGGACAGTTTATGCTAACATGCTGCTCACACTACACCCACTATATGTAACAGCCACACATCAGCCTGAGAAACAGAACTTCAGACGTTCAACAACAACAGCTTTCTGGCTAATATCTCCTTTTTATCTCCTTATACTACCCTGTCACATAGAAATTACATTTATATCCTATAAATTACTTTTCAAATTATGTGGTGATGACAAACGTAATTGCTGCCTTGAATGTGTTTGCAGGGCTTTTTTTTTTTTGAGTAAATGAAGGGCTACATTTATCTATCGCATAGAGTCAGAGGGAAGTGGTCGGGGGTGGATTTGAGTCTGGCATTCATCCTGAGTCTCGTCTGTGGTTATAGGTTTGGTCAACAAAAAAACACTTTGATTAAGGTAAGGGAAAGATTGTAGTTTTGGTTAAAGGTTAATAAACAAGTCGTGTCTTTTTTGCTCCAGGTCACTGTGTACTTTTTATGTCTGCCAGGAGATAATGAGATGTGTGCATCGTGTGCATCTCTGTGTCTGTCCACGGCTAATCTTGCATACTGCTGTACCAAACTGCATAATATTTTGGGTGCTCATTTATGGCTACATGGTTGCGATGACTCATACTTTCTCAAAACACCTTGTATAGCCTATTTGGTACTGCCATTGATTGACTGCTGACTCCTCACTCATTGCTCTCTTACCCGACCCCCGGCCAGTAGCGGTTGCAAGTGAGACAAAGTGGGGGAAAACAGTTTGCTCAGTTTTATTGTTTTGGATTGTGTGTTTGGCTATCGGCAGTCAGCTAACAGCTAACGGAACTATACACACTGCTGACTACATCGCCGGCGCATCGTTGCCGCTCAGCAGAAACATACAGTAATTATTCTCTGCCTTTTTTTTGGGCATCAACATCACGTTTACACGCATAAATAAATGCTTCAAGTCGCAGTTAAGCCCGTGAGATGGAGCTGAGACGCGTGCCTGCACAGAGCCGGTGCAGACATCTGCATAGATTACAATGGCAGCATATCTGTTGTGTGAGATGTGCCAGTAAAAAACATGTCTGATACACTTGCAGTCTAATTCAATCAAACTTTACAGCAGTGGTTGATGCAGACACACCTGCCGCAGATCTGAGTCTCCTCTGAGTGCACCTTTGTAGGTTCTGTAGTCTATAGTCTTCAGCAGTTAGCTCGTCAGCTGTAGTATTTTGGAAAGCTTAAAAAGTTACGTGATGCTAAATGTAATGTTGGTGTTGAATTCGTCTCTGTGCCACTGCCAGCTCAGCTGTCAATCAAACAAGTACTTTGGACTGGCCACGTATCTGATTCCACTCACATGTGAAAAAAAATTAAAAATACTAAAAACACTACTCACTTTGAAAATCACATTGGCAAGTGTGTGTGTGAGAGAGAGTTAGTGAGTGAGTGAGTGAGTGAGTGAGGATAGTCGACAGGGAGAGTTTACATACAGGGACTGAGGGCTGAAGGTCACCAGAGCTGTTGGGCACTCATACACAAAACACACACACACACACTGTTCACTCAAACACACACACAGATACACACACACACATACACAAACACACACACACACGCTAACACACACACCACCACAATATATACAGAGCTCTCACACAGCTGTTACGTTTGCGGAAAACCAATAAAATTGCAAATTACCCCTCATATTTTCACAATATCCTAAATAAACAGCAGCAGCAGCTTTGCACACCCTCCTCTCTCTCTCTCTCTTTCTCTCTCTCTCTCTCTCTCTCTCTCTCTCTCTCTCTCTCTCGCCAACATTAAATATTAATCGTTACGTGGTAGGGATGACTCCAATCAGAGAAGAGTCGACATATAGGGAGACGGTGGCTGCCCCTCTCTTGGCAAACAGTAAGGAGATTGTTACCTCCCCATCCATCCACACCACCACCAACACCACCTCCATCTCTCTTTTATCTCCTAATTTCAAACATTCACCTGGAAACTGGAAATAAAAAGCTATTAATGTGTGTGGAATCTGTTAAAAAAAAAGCATCATTAGAAATAAATTCCCAGACCAACCAGTGTGGCATTTCTCAGTTCTACAATGTGACTAAACAAACTGCATAGTATCCATCAAAACACATGGATCACATCTGATTTTAAAGAAACAGTATAAAATATTGGCCAGATGTGAAGGTCAATGTCAATTGTGTGTGTGTGTGTGTGTGTGTGTGTGTGTGTGTGTGTGTGTGTGTGTGTGTGTGTCATACAGCTGAGGCATGTTTAGCCTAGCTTAGCACATCCAGGTGTTTAACTAGAAACAGAGGGAAACTCTAAACCTAACGATCACTATTTTACTAACTGCTAGCCTTCAAGTAGCTTAAAATCTGTCCATTTACAAACTAGTAGAGTGCAATGTTCAAAACATGCCTGTTCAGAACTAAAAGGGCCCAGAACAGCTATAGATTTATTGCGATGATTAGATTCTATATATCGCCCACCCCTAGATGAAAGATGCCAGCATCCACTTAAAAAAATGCTTTTAATAATCGCCACGGTCTCTGAACATATGAAACTAGAGCTGTCAATCAGTTGATGGCAAATTAATCACACTTTTTTTATCTGTTCAAAATGTCAAGTATTGAATATTCTTATCAAAATGCTGTTTTTTGCAAAAACGTATGTATACACATTATTGAAAATCAATTAACAACACTAAACAATGACAAATATTGTCCAGAAACCCTCACAGGTACTGCATTTAGCATAAGAAATATGCTCAAATCATAACCTGGCAAACTGCAGCCCAACAGGCAACAACAGCTGTCAGTGTGTCAGTGTGCTGACTTGACTATGACTTGCCCAAAACTGCATATGATTATCATAAAGTGGGCATATCTGTAAAGGGGAGACTCGTGGGTACCCATAGGAACCATTTTCATTCACATATCTTGAGGTCAGAGGTCAAGGGACCCTTTTGACAATGACCATGCCACTTGTTTCTGCTTTGAATTATTTTGCAATGAAAATGTGAAAAGCACTAACTCAATTTTTACCAAATTCTTAAAAAACTTAAATGTATCTCAATCAC